>JADDOH010011675.1:0-112741 GCA_016648135.1 Agrypnia vestita
ATATATTTAAAATTATTGTTCATTGTGTCTGTTTATTTATTTATGACAAAAAATATTATCTTTGTACAATAACGTAGTAATTACCGTAAATTTTTATTAGTAATACGATCACGTCTCGCACTCGCCTCTTATATTTTTATATATATCACTTGTAACATAAATAAATATATTTATACTCATATAGAATGTGTGGGACTGTACTAATTTCCTCACATAATACAATTTCTGTTTTCAAAGTTTTTTTACGTAATATTTATGAAAATTATAAAACTAAAACCACTCGATTTCTTATGTTTTGGTCATCCATAACATCGTTTTGAAGGCATGTCAATGAAATGTTTAGGAAATTTTATCACGTATATTTTTGCATAAAATATTATGTAAATGTTAATAAATAACACGGAACAATACTGGACAACTTTTCAGAAAAGCTGTATTTTTGAGTTATAGAATTTAATTTCAATTGTGTAAGATAATTAATTGTTAGAAAAATTTACAAGTGTTTATTGTATATTTATTTAAATGTATATTTTTAAATAACTACGGTTGTATGAATCTCTTCACCTTCGACAGCGGTGAATTTATGTCATATTATCAGTGTATTATTATGACAGAATACAGATTTCATTCAGTCGAATGGCTTAGCTGAGATTGCTGAATATGTATGCAAAGTCCCTCATGCATAATCGGCCCACTTCGTTAGTAGTTTAGTTAGAGCCTATACCGGTACAGTAGAGTGGGTAGTCAAGTAGTATAAACAATGTGTTGTTACTACTTGGCAAATTGTGGCAATATATTAAGGCCGACGGGGTAGTTACACTACACTCCAGACTAGAGTATAAAATTATCCCTAAACTGGTTTTATTCCTCCCCTTGATTATTCACTTTAAATGCCATTAAAATTGTGAACGGTTTATTCCAGGTACGTAATTTAGTGACGTAATTTAATATATTGTCACGAAAGGTTTTCAGAATATATTCCTAAAATATCGAAGCACTAAGCGCAAAATTAAAAAATGTAAAATTAAAATTTTGCTAGATATTCGCGCGTGGCCGGTAATACGATTTTTTTATTACATTGAAGGTTATAGGCATGATGACAGTATATAAAAAGTGATTTTAAAAAGTGATTTTAGAGAAGAAAACATTTTGAAAGTGTTCTAAAAATTATCCAGTTTTAATATAAGTAGGTTTACATTGAGGTTAATAAGATTTTCAATAAAATAAAAGTATAAAATTGTGCAATCCACCGTTTTAATTGAATCAACGGTCAAAGCGAATAACGTCACCGTGTCTTTGAACTATTGTCATAGACACAGTACAATGTTTACTTAGGCTTGACGTCACGTAAATGTCATGACAGCTGCAGGCGTTTTTGCGCGAAATTAAAATAGGTAGATTAAAATGCAATTATTTTCGTAAAAACTTAGTTTATTGTAGAAATAATGTTATTTTAGGTAATAGTAGACGTGAACCTACATTGTAGAAGGTTATTTAAAAATCTGTCATCATGCCTATTGAAGTACAGGGCGATTAATTAGCCGGTAAAATGACAGTGGCGCAATAACAATCGGAATTTCTTAGTTTAATTTTTTTTATTTTTTTATTTCTTTATTTCTATTTAATTTAGATATAGAATTTTGATTGGACTGTTTCTGTCTCACTAGAAATATCTGTGTTGAGACAGGTATAGTTTACAATGGTATGTAGATACAAAACATAGTATATATATTAAAATAATTATTTGTATTTGATGAAATATGGTATATTAAAGTAACATAATAAAAAATATATCATATTATGAGGTATAGTATAGTAGCGACAAAATAACGCACGGTGAGTTCAGTAAGTACAAAAATTAGTTTAGATAAGTTAAAAAAAAATGCTGAATTTATAATATAGTTGTTTATAATTCTTTTATATAATTTTAATCTTGAAATATGTACGAAACAAGAGATTTAATGCGTATAATGTTTACAAAATACAGTTAATTGAGTATCGTTGGGGTGAATATACACAAGTACACAAATTGATTGAGAAAGTAAAAAGGAACATACTGTCATAAAAGTCTAACTGCGCATTATCGAATTCTCTCGAATGTGGATCGCCACATGAATTTAGAATCAACTGATCAAAATCTATATCTAGAATCTAAAATCTAGAATCTAGAAGCGCTAGGAGAGTTGTTCTTGTTGTTGACATACAAGTCCACAAATAAAAGCAAACCGAGCCTAGCGAGCCGACTACCAGCGACAATAATTAAGAGGAGTATTTAACCGGCCTTTGGAAATAAGTGCGACCACTTACGTGCGAATAACAAAATTGGCGTGAATTAATGCCAAACTTGTGGAATATTTTAGTGAGGCTTTTGTTTACATGGATTCTGAGAAGTACACGAATTGAAAAGTAAAGTTGGAAAGTGGTTCAGTGGATTACCTTCAAGACAATTATGTGGACCACACACGCTGCTCTTATGGCTAGACTTGAACAAGTGGGTGTATTTTATTGTTGAAGATTAAAACCATATCAGGGCAATGAAGATATCTCTCACGGGTTATTTATGGAGTAATTATTTTAAAAATAGAAATGAAAACGTGTAAGGCTACTCATAGCTTTGAAATACTGTTGAAAGGAAAACAGTTTAATTATAGGTTTACTGAAACCTTGGATATCATTTTTTTTTGAAACACAAATGTGTCTTATTACGTAATATACTATAGATATTTACTTATCTTTATTTTATTATTTATTTTAGATCAAATATATAAATCTTTGCATGTTTCTGATTTCAGGCAGAAACCTACCAATGATAATCTTTATTCAAAACGTGTAATATCCACAGAAATTTGAAACAAAGTAAACAATAAACAGCTCAATTCGTCCAGGAGTAAGATGTTTGGCTTATTGGATACTTGAAACCACAATATATCATCACTAAATTGTATCAAATTTTTTTTAAATATAATTTTGGGGGTTGGTGGTGCGTTGGAGAAAATGCTTTTAGGTCACCACCCGTCATGTGACGGGAAATCTCCCAAGGCGTAGAATGTTTGATGATTTTATTATCTCGATAAAACAAGTACAAGTTAACATAAGTACAATTACAAAGACAATGATAGATACTTGAAGGGCGATAGCCTCCGGCCTACGCCGGCGGCCCTGGAAGACTGACAAGCCCGAATAGGACGTGGGCTGCTTTTTATACGATTTACGAACAAAGGAGTTTCCTGAAGTGTAGCTGTGTGTGTGGAGAAATCTTTGGAAATGCTGACGGTGCAATGACCTCTAAGCCGCTCGTGTGTCTTGCTCGTGCCTCGATCTGCTTATGCGGCATTCTTGCCACTGTGTGTATGTATGTCCTAGATTGGTGGTTTATGAATTGTAGTATAGAATAGTACAGACAGTAAAAATATAAAAATTATTATTTGAAGAAAAAAAATATTTTCTTAATCGCCCATCGTAAAATTTTTTGAGATACAAAATTTAAAATGAAATAAAACATAAAAATCTTGGTGTGTGGCTTTATTGAAAATATCATTTTGTGCCAATTCAATTACTGTTTGAATATAGGGTGCTTTTAGAGGTTTTTTCGCATTGGCAACAATTTTTCCAGCGACAGCCAATTTGACATCTGACAGCTGATTTTTGCTTAGTTTGGTTTGCCATTTCACTATCAATAGACGCCTGAACAACGTTTGCAAATTATGCGAACATCATGGTATCGTAATATATTTAAATTATCTTTCCAATGACGCCAATCTACGGCCAAAATCACCTCCAAAAAAACACCCTGTATGTCAATTAGGTAAAAAGCAAAATATGCCAAATATGTAATAATCTAAGAGTGAAAAGGAATCGAAGGAATTTAATTATTGTTAATGCAGTGACTGAAAGAGAATTGGCAGTGATAAATGCCGATTAGAGCGAGTGATAAGTTGTTATTATACTCCATCCACGGCTCGATAAATAGGTGCAGCTATTTACATCAAAAGCCCAACATTTCAATGAACCTTTGTTCGGAGCAGTGCGGACGGAAAGCGGACTTATTGAACGGATTAAATGAATTAAGTTGAATTAGATTTTATCGTCCAATCAAAAATTGCTGCAGTTCATTACGTAATGGTTTATGGCTGGATGTTTCCGTCGATTCGCGAAATCGCACACTTGCAATCCATTTAAGGGGGTGCACCACCCCGGGAGCCTGAAGTTTAACTAGAAATTGGGTGGTTTTTTACAAGGACGTAATTAATTATTTTAATTTACTGTAACGAAATGTTAAACAAAAGCAATGACGCTTCCTTCTGTTTACCATTTCGAATTCCTTGTAATATGTCACTAAGACGCTTGTGTGGAAAATCTTTGGTCGATAGAGTGAGGAATGAACAAATTAGAAGTGAATGCAATGCTGGCTGTAGTGTGGTAGATAGAATAAAGAAAAGAATGCTGAGATGGTTTGGTCATGTGGAACGTATGAACGAGGAAAGGATGGTTAAGAAAATATATGAGGTGAATGTTGAAGGCAACAAGAATAGAGGGCGTCCGCGAAAGACCTGGCACGATCAGGTACTACAAGTATTTGAGGATGGCCCTGTTAAAAGCCGCAACAATCGTAGAATGTGTATGGGAAGATGTATGAATGTGGCCGAAGCAAAAGTAGTGTGCCAGGGTAGAAGAGTGTGGCGTTCAATCCTCTCTGCCTACCCCTGCAGGGAAACGGCGTGATGGTTAGTTAGTTAGTTAGTTAATGTCACTTTGGAACAAAACTATAAAACCCTCTAGAACACCTTAAAATACATCGGAATCGGAATCGTAGAAAGGGAATATTCTCGTAAACACTTGAATTGTATAGAATAATCTAGAAGATTCGAAGAACCAAAATGTTTTATATAAAAAGGCGGAACCAGGCCGTGCTGTGTCATTGTTTATTTTGTCGCCGATGTATGTATATTTTTGATTTTGTAAATGTCTATACTTCGATTTTATAATTTTAGTATTCAAATGATCCTGAATATCCTGATGAAGGGACCATTGGCCCCGAAAAATGTTGATAATTTTACAAAATAGCTGTTTGTATATACAGCGTTTTCTTGATAATTATATAAATAATGTTACCACAAAGTCATTTTGCAGTTATTGAAGAAATTATAAAATAATGTATATTTCCAATTAATATAATTATCAAAAAAAAAAATCTTATAAAAGTTATAGCTAGTTGTTCAATATTTCTGAATATATTTATTGTAATACAAAATTTTCGTGGAGAGAGCTTTTCATTTTTCATTTCATTATTACATTCCATTTCATTATTACAACCTAAGCTATAAAGGACTTCGGTATCGGTTCAAGGTTGGGTTCTTTACCACTTGATATTTTCCTTAATATTATTCTATTCGTCGAAAATAAACCTCTTACGTGATAAATTGAGAAATTTCTAAGTACCAAAACACTGTATTGTTCGGTTTATTGACAATTTCCGTAGAAACTGCCAAGAATTATTATATTTTATTTGTTTTACTAATGGATTGTAAAATAAGCCGTTAAAAACATGGATATGTATATGTAAAACATAAACTTTAGATGTAAATTATAATTTATTATATATAAATGTATCATTTTTCCCAGTACCTAACTAAATTAATGTTAAAATTTTGTACCTACGGGTATTTAACTGAAATATATATTCTTAAGGATTAAAGATCTTAAATTACTGTAAATTCAATTTAATTGAAGACATCGATTGATCTGATTTTAGTATAGAAGAAACATTGCCATTGCTAAACCTGGGCTATTAATCTATATACTTATATATGAACATTATAGTGGTTACATATATGTGTAATGTTTCTATATACTCGCTTACTTCAGAGCCTACTTGATAATGCGTGGTCGCTTCGTCTCAAAAACAGGTTCCTCTTTTGAAGTCTAGAAACAGGCGCGTATATGAACATTTAATGCAGGTAGGTGGGATCTAGAGAACTAAAATCGGTGGATATAACTGCAGGTAAATCGAAGGCACTCTGTTAAGGTGTATTAATATAGACTATTTGTATTTTTCGAAGATAACTTTACTCTCAGACTTTTTGAAAATTTGCCTATCTAGTTATTGCACCTAGAGAGATGGTCTATGACTGACAGACGGAGAAATAAGGGAAGTCAAGTTTCTTGCGGAGTCTTTATTACACGTGCCGATATTAAGGAGGTTAGAAGATTTAACGATAATTAAAATAAAGATTAATTATAATCTTTTGGCATTTTTAAATAGCTTTTTATATTTAAGGTAGTGAAAGAAATTAATATAAAAAATATGCGTATTTTCTGTAATATCACGCCTACATTAACTGTGGAGAATTATCTTATTTTTAAAATTGATTCATTGATTTTGTGTATTTAATCATATTTTTAATAGACCTCACCTCACATTGTCATTTTCATATTCAATTTCCAGTAGTCTATCAAAAACCTTGTTATCAAGCATTTTCAAAAAACTCCCAGTCATAAAATTTGCAAATGGCAAATAAGGATACAAATTTCGTGATTGTTGATACATAATGTAATATGAAAGGAAATTTTTTAATGGAAGGAATTTTTTTTAGAAGCTTTGAAGAAAATGGTGTTCTCGCTGCATTTTCTTGCTGGAAAATAGCACAATGGGAATATAGTATACTTAACTTTCCGTAGAAATTGAGCGGACTCTATTATCTTATTTAAAATCGCACACAATTAGTTGATACTCCAGATCTCCTTCAACGTCTATCGTTCCATATTCCAAATTGTTACAGCAGACAGTCACCAACTTTTCATCTCCCTCTTTGCAAAAATAACACTAAGCAATACTTATTCTTCTATAGATCCACAAATTCATTTAACGTATATTGCAACCACATAGACAATAACTCGACTGTTCGGGGCACTAAACGAAAGTTAACTTCACAACCTCACCCTAACTAGTTGACTTAATTTATATTACCATATACTTCCATACTTCTTTAATTTTTCCCAATTCTACATCCCACTCCACCCTTCCCCTCTTTATCAATATATAATGAAATCATAAATTGTCACAATGTCACTATTCACTCAGAACTTACTTTATTCCTGGACGAAATCACGTTGTAATTGCTCGATCTTTTCTCGTAAAAATTCCTCTTTTTCCAGGTCGAAGAATGACATCCAATGGAGGTCAAACCTACCGACCAATGTTAAAATATAATGTAATGTCTATTTTTTAAAATGATTAATTATTCCTGTCAAATTGTGGTAACACCAACACTCAAAATAACAAAATAAAAAAACGTACTTTAAATTATATTTTCCGGTTTGATGATTCAATAAATGCCCCTCCATTGCCTCCGTAACCCTGAACCGTGTCTGTAACCCCGTGAGCTCTTTGTAGACAAAAAGTAGAGCCTGAAAACCATATATGGCGGCGTTATTAACTGCCGCCGGAGGCTGCGCACCTTCGCGGCGCGGCGGCGGCGCGCTAAATAAATATCGGCGCTCGGGATTCAAAATGGACCAATGCGCAGAAAATAATGACCAAACTACTTAGCGAGCGGAGCACTACGTCAGAGAAAATAGACCTTTATACCAATAATCAATCGACTCGATTTATTTATTCTGATACGCGTTAACGATAAGCATTTGTTAAATAATTATCAGATTACAAAAAAATAGTGATTAAATCGGTCAATTTCGCACAAAGAGCTTCGACCTTAGGACGTTCATTTTGCGTATCTAAATATGAAGACATACACTCGTAAGTTGCAGGTAATTATCTTACAAGATAAACGTAGAAGCTTAATTTATTTTCATTTTATTTTGTATTATATCTACCATCTAAAAAACACATTTCTACTTGAAGACCCAAAAAGCTGATGCGTATCTACACATTTTTTGGCATTGTTTTATTTTCCGCAATTCATTTTCAAAAACATTTCAATACCAGGCTTAATCTCTATAAAATCTAGATCCTTTCATTTTAATTCCCTTTGAGAAATATCTCTTTCAGGCATTTACATTTTTTTACATAAATTTCTTTCAATTTATTATGTATTAATTTTTACATAATATTTTAGCAATTCACAAAAATACAAATTTAATTGATAAATTTCAAAATAGATGCCTCGTTATTTTTTATAATTTTTTAATAACACATTACACATTATCATTAATTCTGCTTTAGTATAACTCGTGTAACAAATTGGTAACCCGGCTTTAGATCCTATTTGAACTGACCGCCGTAATCACTAAAAAAACTTTTAAACCTTAATGAAAAATTAATGTTTTTATTTTTACTAAGTTTTAGTATACAAATATCCTTTATATAAATTATAATAGATTACTCGTGGCTTCACCTGGGATTTGGATTATGGCGTATATTCATTTCATATTCCCTCATACATACATTGCAAAACGATGAAAAAAAGAAACAAAAAATCACAAAAAATCAAATCATCTCTAATTATTTTCCCCTTGTGTTCTTTAAAATTGTATCCAGACCATCAAAAAGTTATTTTGTTTCTCAATAGATCACCTTTTTACGAAAACTTTTTTCTTGTTGAATGTGGCGTCATTTTTTTTTAACAATTAATTGAGTATGTCGAAAATTAAGATAAATTATGGAAATCTCATAGACACGAAGCTATTAATATGGGAAATATATATGGAAGTCTTTACAGGGTGGCCACAAGGATTATGACCTGTGTTAGCTGGCTTAAAGGATCACTTAACACAATGCATCTTTCACCAATTCTTCCGTAAAAACATCCACACATCAAATTTTTTAATGTTGTATTATGTATACGTTATTTATCTGTATTCCTCCAAATATTTAAGGAACTATGTTACAGGCGCCTATGGTCGAGAAATTAATAATTATGCCGATGGTAAAAATACATTAATGCATATAAATATAATATTCTTCAGAATTATGTACACTAGTTAGAATAAATTTTTATCCCTCTGTGAACAAAATCCAGTAATTGCATTCTTAGAACATACATATTAAAATATTGTTAGAATGTCAAAATCGCGTTGACCTATAAATTTTCTGATGGAAAAAGCTATGTAAATCTCATGACGCCAGAGCTCATCGCTTGAGAGCTTCCCTGCTTCAGACAAACAAATAAACTTTCCGGTTTATAATTAAGATTAGACATACTGTAGATTATATCTTAGTAAAAAGTAAAATTTGGGTATACATTTAAAACATGTACCTATATATCCAGAGACGTTTTAATATATAAGTGACTTGCTAGAAAATACATCTACGATGCCTTAGTGTAAATAGAACATTGTAATTTCATGGTGAAACGTGATCGATTTCAACTGGACAACAATTTAAAAAGACCTGAGTACTTCGGTCCATACTTAACACTCAAAGGAAACAAATCGTGATACTACTTCGTTCAAATCTTAGAATTAAATGTTTTATTTATAAATGAAAAGCTATTGAGAATAAAACTAAATATATGCATTAAAAAAACCACGCTCCTATTTAAATGTACTAAAAAGTAAAAAATAAATTTTCAGTCAAAATTTTTTTACCTCACTCTCCAAATAAAAGATGGGCCTTTACGATATTGATATAGATAACAGAATTCTAATATTGATGGAGAGAAAGCGCCCACGCTTTTATTTGGAGAGTGAGATAAAAAATTTTTGTTCAAAAATTTATATTTAGTACATTTAAATAAAATCGTGGATTTTTAAAATAATTTTCTACTTTTTAGTCTTAATATTACCCGTGGTATAAAATCAGTTCGGTAGGAAAATAGGACCATCTTTTGGTGAGCTCATTAACTAATTTACCATATAAAACATTGATTAATTATGTATATGTATATGTATATGTCATCGAGAATATGTCTGTGTGTAAAATTTTCAGCTTGAACATTGGGAAGCGGGTGAAATAACGATTTTAAGATTTTGTTCAGATAAACAGATGAAGCTAATATAAGCGTGATAAAAATAAATCCTCTGAATTGTTTGCAGAAAAAAGAAATCTGGGTCTAAATCACAAAGCTAACCGAGTATTGCTTATATTGAATTAATGTGATTTAAATATTAATTAACTAAACGAAATTGGAATTTCAGTTAATTGCTATCACTTTATTATTTATTAATATTGTGAAAATTAATTTTGTCTATCAATCAGAATGTCAAAATAAATTATCCTAAAAAAAATTGTGAATGAATGCACACATAGTCGATAGAGATAATCGTATATAGACAAACAGATCTTAGAACGTGGATAAGACAATAAAATTTAATAAAACTTTACATACGTACATATAAACTATTTAACCATATTTCAAGGAATATACCTATGAGAAAAAACACTGAACACCCTGATACAGGATTCGATTCCCGCTGATTAATAATTTTATCAAGCATAAGTGTTTCGTAATGTGTTTCGCTACGGTGATTGGGTCGATTCAACGATTCACGTGCTTGTGTAGGTTCCTAGTATTGAGAAAAAAATTCTCCTTGTGTATTTGTCACAATTGAAGTTCTCATTTTTAGAATCCTATAGCGTTATCAAATAATTGGAATTTTCTAAAGAACTAAAAATATGTGTATTTTTAATGCTTGAAATATATATAATACAATATTATTAATACTATCTGTTTGAAGTATAATTATTTTTATAATCTTAATTTATTTTTGAAAATAAACGTAAGTACATAAGTAAAATAATTTACTCTAGTAATCTTGTTTATTTGAGGTTGCCATATAACACATAAAAGTGAGTGTAAAGCATGGGAAATAAACAAAAGGAAAGAAAAATAAAAAGAAAAAAAGAAAAAAAAAGATTTATAAATATCTGATTTGAATTTATAAGAGTTTTGTAGTTCAATGGTTTACAGAGGACAACTCAGAAATATTGAAAAAAAAAGCAAACTTTGAAGTTGTTTATCTCCATTTTAGGTCATTGTGGGTTGAAAATTTTCGACTCATAATTTTAGCGGAAAACTACCTGTAAAGTTACGTGGACTAGCTCTCTTTATACCCTGTATATACGTGGCATTAGCGGTCCATTATTTTTGTTATATTCCTAGTCTGATTAAACTTTTATGTTGTCCTAACAGGACATTATTATAAAAAATATATATTTTAGTTATTTTTTTTAATGAACTTACAGTTTAGGCAGCGCATTGGAATGTTTTTGAAATTGTCTTCATTTCTGAGAATATTGATTGAGATTCAACACCAGATAGAAATTTGGCTCTCGATACAAAAAATATTTGAAAATTAAGTGTATTATACACAATTAATCAGTATAGATAATCAACCTGTCGACTGCTAAGTTTCAATTTGCCTTTAACACAAAACTTTAAATAAGTTTTTAAATCATTGGATTGTATTAATTTATTCAAATAATTCATGATGGTGTATCAATTCATAGAATGTATCAAGGCAGATGCGCACCGATATTAAATTTTTAAATTAAATTTCAATTCCAAAATATTTTTATATTTTTGGAGTTACGAATAGAACCAAAGAAGATAATAAAATTAAGTATACAACTTAACGCTGAAATACCAGCGTTGAGCCTATTCAATAGAATGACAGAAAATTACGTGGTTTACATAACCATTACAAAGATTTTATCATTCACAAGTATGTGCTTAGTATGTAAAGAAGGTGTAGAAATACGAACTTTCTCTCGTAAATTTAAAGTATCAATTTTTTTAATGTCTGCCTTAAATTTTGAATGGTCTGTCTCGGTTATTATTCTTCAATTCATCAATCCAAAATCAAAGAGTCGTCCCTACGTAACCCCCAATCACGGACCTCCACTCCGCATTGCTATCATTTTTTAAAATGACTCGTTGAATTTATAATCGCCCAACAAAAACGGTTCATCATAATGGTTCGTACATTTATGTAATTACGTTGACTGTAAATGGATGTTCCTAGAAAGAGCCGCTGGTCGTATTGAAAAGAACTTTGGAATAATGGCTGAAATGTGAAACTATGCTCGAACCTTAGCTCGGTGATCAATCTTAAAAATGTATCAAATCTAATTAATAAATATAAATTAAAGAAGATTATAAATTATAGAAATCTCATGGAGACGAAGTTATTTATATATAAAACGTGTGTGGAAAAGTCTTTATATAGGGTGGCCGGGGCTTTTGACCCGATTAAGTTGACATGAGTTATCACATTACACGATGCAACGTTCACCAATTTCACTGTAAAAATATCCACACATTACCAAATTTTACTTACTTATTTACTTACCATCCGTTTCCCCGTGGGGGTAGGCAGAGAGCATAGAGCGCCACACTCTTCTGTCCTGACATATAACCCTAGCCTCATCCACATTCATACATCTTTGCATGCAAGCTCGCCGGTTGTTGAGGAATAAAAAAAAATTATAGTTGTAAATCTGTATTCATTCAAATATTTGAAGGATTTACAGACATCTATGGCCCTTCCCATGGCATAGTATACACAGATCTCGTAACTGATAATGTTACCAATATATCGACGGCTCCTACGTATAATATCGTAACCCACAAATCGAGGATTTTGAGTTTTTTGTGTATACACATGTATATTTAATTATATATTTAGTTCCAAGAAAGAAAAAAATATTTTTTGCAATAAATAACGTTTTTTTATTATGAAAAATATTTTTTTTCTTTCTTGGAATTAAAGATATAATTAAATATCTATGAAATACACAGTAAACTCAAAATCGTCGATTTGTGGGTTACGATATTATACGTAGGAGCCGTCGATATGTTTTCGTAACATACTTATAAAATATATAAAAATATTATAATATTTAATTGTTTCGATCGCGAGACGGTGCCTGGAGAGTGATGCTGTATTTCAAGCTTTAGAGTAACGACTTCATCATTTGTTTTGCTTGAATGCAACCCTAAGACTTCTATATTTGAACTGGAATTGCAAATGAAAAAATATCACGAAATAAAGCACTTGGCTACCGCCGCGCCGGCATTAAGGATTGATATAATCAGTTCGGTGGATCAAAGAAGAGACGTGAACTTGGACATATAATAAGTGGCAGAGGTGAACCTTGAACAAAAGGTTTTTTGCCGCATTATTTGAATGCCCATTTCTCGGCTCGCCATTGGTCGCTCGTTATGATTTGAATAACGAGATGACGGGAGTAATCGATACAAGAGTAAACACCGCAGATGCTGTTTTGATTGCTAGTGGTTTTTTCTTACCTTCGTAAAAAATTAAATTAGTATAAAAGATTTCAAGGAAATGGTAATAATTATTTGATAGATATAATGATGGAAATAGGAGAATTTGAGAAAATGAATGGAAGTGTAATTATATTCCAGCGCTAAGTAGGCAGTCATCAGAAAAATATTAGCATTAAATAAACAGCAAAATATGTGCAAATTTTTAAATATATGTATCGATACGTCAATTTACATAATATTTCGTTTACGTTAGATTTTATTTGAATACATTACAGACATAAAATAAAATAACCGGTAGTCATGTTTTCGATAAGGGAAAATATTTTAATATTCATACAAAAAGATATATTTAAAATGCACGTATATCTATACACATTTTTAGGTAAGCTTAATTACATTTTCTAGAACGTGTAAAGTTTATTGATGTACTTGTTTCTTTAAAAAGAACATGTGATGAATGTGTCTAGCACTATTATGTAAATGTAGTCTTTATAAACACACCGCATTCATGGCTTTTCACTAAGTCTATGGTTTATGAGAACAAACACACCAACAGTTGTCTTTTGTTTTATAAATAATTCATGGCTTCCAAATTTATGGGCCGATATTTTTGGGAATTATCACAAAAGAAACACTAAATGTTTCACAAAATATGCGGGAATGGTTGCGTTGTGTTATTTGATTTTTACATAAAATGTCATCACCATAAACATTGGTTTATGGTTTAAAAATAATATCATAATTCGACAAACGTGTGTGTAATAAAAATTTCTATACCGATATTTTAGTTTTTTCTTGATATTAAAAAAAATGTTAAATTGTGTGATAGGTACATATGCATATCTACGAGTATCTTGAATGTTAAAGGCGCGTGAAGCGAAATATTCGGAGCGCGAATTTTTACGATAAGTACCTACCTATATTGTGGCTGATATAAGCATTAAAATATTTTTTATGGTTGTGGTAGCACTTTATACTTATATACATATTTCTTGAACAAGTATTAAATATATAATATTTTTAAAAGTTTTGTAGACACTTTTTTCTTTCAGGATACCAATGAAATATTCTTGCGAATCTAGAAGCTTTTTTTGTAATTGATGTTGATTTTATTAAGGGGATATTCTCATG
Source organism: Agrypnia vestita (assembly GCA_016648135.1). NCBI lineage: Eukaryota > Metazoa > Arthropoda > Insecta > Trichoptera > Phryganeidae > Agrypnia > Agrypnia vestita. Next base: position 14,322 of record JADDOH010011675.1, read on the forward strand.
AGACGGATTAAATTTAAAAAAATATTTTTTGCTTTTGTAATCCATCTTAAATAAGGCCTAGAAAGAATTTTTCAAAAATCGAATTTCAAAAGTTAAAAGGTTGAAAATCGACCTGGCGTGTGGGCCCTCATAATGACACCAAGTTTTGTTTTTAAGAACATTACAATGAAAGGTATTTGTAGAAATGACAAAACCTATAGTTCTGGATACTTGCGCAGTTTTATGGTATACATACATGCAGAAATCGCAGATTAACAGTAAGTATGAAATTTAAAAGAAAAATCAGTGTGAAAATCGTACGTTAAACTGTAACGCGTTTTTTGAAAAATCAATTTTTCTAAACAGCGTCCAAGATATCTCAAAAACTAATCAATATCTTATATGAACCAAGGCCTATTTTAATTGTAATAAGTTCGTTTATGAAAAATATTTTCTATAATTTTTTCCTCTTAAATAGATCTTAGCAAAAAATAAACACCAAAAACAAAATTGTATGTTTTACAAGTCGTAATTTTGTTTTATGCAATTATTTTTAATTATTCTGGTACAACAACTTTCAGATTATAAATTTTTTTTCAGATAATTATAACGCTATCATGGGCGTCTTACCGATTTATTTGTTGAAAATTTCATAATTTTTAGTTTAAATAAAAATAAAGATGAAGAAGAGCAAAGAGAAAGATTTTTGAGCTGATGGATAAAGTACACTGAATTAAGTTATTTTTTGGTATAATCTTAAAAGATATATCTAATTTCCTTAGCTCGGCGACGTTGGTGCAATGTCCAAAATATCTGAATTACTAGAGTCACTCGCGTTCAAACAAATGCTAAAACGATTGAAATGAAATTAAAGTTAGCACATCAAACTACACCATGGAATTTATATTACTAACAGTATTCGTTTGTAATTAATAATTTTGTTGTATTTAATATAAATATTATATTTTTTATGTTGAGAACATGTTTTAAAACCATTTTGTATGTACCAGTGGAATTCTTCAAGGATTTTAGGAATGACACTAAAGTCCTACGCTAGGGTAAATTGTTCTGTTGCGGATTAATACAATTACTTTGGTAACTATGAAAAGATTCTACATTAGCATACGTGTAGATTAAAATTTTTGTTTCGTTTTATTTTTCGTACATAAGAAAATAAATCATATTTGTAATAAGTTTTCGCAAACATTCACAAATTGCAATAAAATTTGTTTAAAAAAATAATTAATTGTCAAAATAGCTTTTTTTGAACAAACATTCCTCGTATATTTATACATACATACTTACTCACTTTGAACATTTTTTATAGTACCGTATTCTAATTTTATGGAAACTTTTTGATAACATTATAAAATATATTTATTACATTACAAAAATGTAAAATATTCAAGACAAATTAAGATTTTTAAATCTTAATTTTTTTTAAACTAAAACTAATGGGTTATTGACTTATCGTGGAGAGTTCAACGTGAATATGCCATTCTGAATTATTTAAACAGGAAAACCGAGTTCGCTCATGCCTTTTTCTTTCTATTCAAACACTAACCCTTAACAGGTAGAGAGTGTGGTCAGAATTATTACATAGACCATTACTCCTCTTATGTCTAATTAACAGCTTCTATCAATTGGCAACTTTAATAAGCAATCGAAACAAATTACCCGATATGTTTACACAAAAAATAATTTTTATGTTTGTAAAACCGACATAGCCTTCGTGTTGAGTTACATAGTTTGAAATGATATTTGAACAGAAAAATTTGTAAAAACGAATTTTCATATTTTTAATTGATTTAAAATCTATTCTTTTAAATTTGATTTACCTTTTTTAAATGAAATAAATAATATTTTACTCAAATGTGTCTTCATTATTTCACAATATTTACTTAAATCCTAATTAGTTATTTAATTAGGATTTAAGTAAATATTGTTAGGATTTGAGTATGTATATTATTATTACAATTAGTTAATAGGAATTGACTTAAACATTAGAGCATATCTCCGCCAGAGAGGATAGAATGCCACATTCTTCTGACCTAGCATACCACTATGGCCTATTTCACTTTTTGCTCTATTTTTTTAAATATGTCAGCTGTTATTTTTTGCCTTTAAAACTTATTATGTATGTAGTATTAGTAAACGAATAGTGTAAATTGTTTTACTCAGCACGGAATACCCGAGTAAAAATTAATATAAAATCACATCAGTGAAGTAAAATTGCCTATTTTGTCTTTAGGAGAACTTAACTTTGGACACAAAATTTGAGAAGTTCAGCATCATTTCCATAATAATGGAATTCGGTTAATTTTGAAATGACAAAAGAAAGTGCTCGTATACATTTATTTATAAAATGATTTCAAGCCTTTAGATTTTGGTTTTACGACAGCACCCTATAGTTGGATTTCAGAAAATCAAACTACGAGACACGAAAATTAAAATAAACTTATTTTATCAATTCCTTCCAATCTTTCGAATCACACAAAATGGATTGGGATACTCTGCTGTGTGAGAAACATCATAGATACATATGTAGTAAAGGTAAGGGGACCATAAAAACTTATTCCAATAACAGACGGTTTATATAAAACGCATAAGGTGGATGGGATTTTATTTATTATTTATTAAAAAAAAACTGTTACATAATATGTTTTGGATGCAGCACCCTGGGCCGTGTTGAGCTAAGATTCCAGGAATATAAAACAAACACGAAAAGTCAGTTTTTATAACAAGAACAAAGAAAACAAAATACAAACACAAATTCTCAGTATAAGACGAATGTAGATACATAAAATAAAAGGAAGAGATAAAACAAATTTTTGTACGTAGGTAGGTATATGAAGATTTTTTTATTTATGGTTTTTGTGTTTAATTTGTAGAACTCTATATTTATTTTTAGCAAAATTTAAAATGAATTCAATTCAAGAAATATTATTATTACTGAAATTTAAAATTTAAAATGAATTCAATTCAAGAAATATTATTATTACTGAAATTTAAAATAAATTAAATTTTAATAAATATTATTGTTAAGTTCTGCGGGTTAACTATTTTAAGTGTTACAGCTGTTTCGGCTTGCAAGGTCATTTTCAAACAGTGGATATAAATATTTATTAAAATTTAATTTATTTTAAATTTCGCTAAAAAAAAGATGAAGAAATAATTAAGTAAATTGTATCAAACAAAATTATTTTTTTGAAAAATAGCATTTCTAAGAATAAACACTTAACTGTCACTTGCAATACCTAATGACGATCCGTAATACATGATAATGAGATATTTAATATCACTGGGAGCACATGACTACATGACGAAAGGTCGATTTCGTACAAGAGAGACAAGTTATTTGGTGTCTTAGTCGAAACAATTTAAGCATAATCCAATTTCTTATTACCTCCTTCAAGTTAGGAGTAACTTATTTCAATTTCCTCGATCCATATGTATTGATGATTTTATGAATTGTTCAATAAATCTAAAAATAAATAAAAAACTTAAAAAATATTGTTTATTTTATTTGTATATATTAAATAACATAATCAATATTTTTTTAAATGTTAATCTAAAACTTTGCTCAATCAATTGAAAAAAAAACTGTTCATTAATCACAAAAAATATTTACATATATATTGTACTACACGAATAAACTTTACACCATCCTGATGAGCCTGTCCTGTGGCGATATGCGTCATCGTAAGATTTTTAATTATAAGGATAAAATCAAATAACATTGATATTACATAAATCTACATTTATGCAGACATTTATTCAACACTTATCAACTTAAGTATTGTACAGTTTTTGTGTGTAATATAAAACAGAGTACGAGCGGTTCATTCCATTTTTACAGCAAAGGTTAATGTTGTACTGCGTTGGACTACGCCTTTGCTCGATATCGAAGTAACGAGAGTAAAACTAACTGGTCAGGATCGTGCTTTCGCCATATATGTCACCCTGATACTTATGGACAACCAGCTAGGGTTTGCCGCAAAGGCAATGAGATCAGTAGTGTATATATAGATTATTTTAACAATACAGTACTTACTACAGCAGGAAATATGAATATATTTTAATATTGTAGTAAGTATGAACAGATTAAGCGTAGATTTGTCTAACAGCGAAAATATCTAATTTATTTAATACTAGCTGTTCATAGCTGGTTAAGGATTAAGTTGAAAATAAGTTTGTGGGGGGAAACAAAGGTTCGAATCGAACGGTGTAGATTTACATAGAAAATATATCATGGGGAGGGGAAAGGGTAAAAGAGAAGGGAGTAAATGTTACCTATATTACCCGCCGGGTCCTAAAGAATAAGTTTCCTAATTTTAAGTCCGAGCGGTCGTACGGTACAGATTTGCATCGAAAATGTATCAGGGGGAGAGGAAGGGTAAAAAAATAAGGGGGAAATGTTACCCGTCGGGTCCAAAATTACCACGGTGTTACCAAAATTTGAATCGAATCGGACAAACGGTGTAGATTTGTATATTTGTATAGAGAACAGACAGACATTGAGTTTTATAGGTATAGATCTAATATTCCAAGCCCTTCCCAATACTCTTTGGGATTCTTTTGATTTATGTAGGATATTGAGAGTCCCTCACCCTCAATATCATCGTCTCGGCTCCTAAAGTATTGGAAACATGCAATTGTTGTATTTTTAGAGAGTAGGTATGTAATTTTGGCTTTGAGAGAATTTCTCAATAAAGTCCTATATTTCCAAATGTACGCTTAGACCTATTCTAAAGAAGTAAGTTGTTTTGCTTATAATTTATGACGCTTTTTAAAACGATCTTCCATTAATCTTGATTACTTTTGTACGGAGGACACGAGTTATAAATTTATTATATTTCCACTAATCTTCCATTAAAATAGACTGTGAATAATAATCCGATGAATTAACCAATTGTTTTGAATATAATATGCACTCACTGGTGTGATGTCAGAGCCATATCAGAAATCTTCCTTGACAGTGAGCAAACAGAGAGATTTATCTTGATGTTGATTCATGTCTTGTTAACATATTATACTTAAGTCTTCAGTGTATGGAACTCTTCCTACTGGTAGTTCAATGGAAGATATTTGCAAAAACTTACGTCATTGATTACTTTATCTGACAAACGTGCTTATATTGTAGACATACAAACACAAAGACATTAGAACCGCATAGGTTGGATCTCTTGAATTTTCTCCTTTGGGTGTTTAATTCTCCAAGGAAATCACTTAAAAATATATTCGGAATTGAATCTGAAACGTGTTCACTATATTAATATTGAGTAGCTAGTTGATTTGGTGGTTAAGACTCTTGCCTAGATGGTCGGGGGTTGAAGGAACATCCAAAAGATCATTAAGTTAGTTGTAGTAAAGACTAGTTTTAAGTTAATAAGAATATTGATATGGCACCTATTCTATGGACGCATCACTACTTTAAAAAAATATTTTTTAATATGGCTCTAGTCCCTCACTAAAGGCCGCTTGTTTGATCAAAAGTAAATGAAAAAATCTAGACTTTTGCATTTTCCAACCGATCCTTTTTTATCAATTTTTACTTAAAATATTTACCAAACAACCGGCCTTAAACAGTGCCCGCCTATCTTAGGAATCGGCCAAGTAAATAAACCTATATTATATATTCAAAACGCACATAATAAACTGCAGGTAATGCAAGCTGTAATCAATTGACTTGAAAGTGACAAATTAATATGAATGTAAAATAATAACTGCAACAGTAGCCCCTTCAGTATCTGTAACAAATAGCAACGCGATCGTTGATATCAATTTGGTCGTGCATTCTTGCGTGACAACATTTATTCTGAGTAAAGCCATGTATTCACTAGGGGACAAATTGTCCCTCAACAGCACGCGCGGCATAGAGTCTACGTGACGTTGCAACGTCGTGCACTGTCCCGCGACCTCGCGCACAACATAGCGCGGCATTTCTACGTGCCGTGGCAACGTTGCCATGCGCACGGTACCCGAGCGTACTCACTGCAACATTCCGCGGAGCGTCAGTACCACGTGGTATGTTTACAAGTGAATACGCATGCGCTGTATCTGTCAAGATGACAATGCGGGGAAACGAAATCGTTCTCGAACTCATCGAGCTATATCGATCGAAGATCGCATAGGATGTCCGTCCTTCTTTCTCTTTGCAGTAAATAATTTCGCATTCTCCTCTTTTTTCTCCTCTTACTTTTCGATAAACTCATTAACATAAACAGATACGCGGCTATCTCATAACCTCATAAGGCGATATATTTCCGCAACGTCTGGAAAACAATAATTATTTGCAAAAAGGACCTTGTTTTTAATAATATTCAATTTACTACAGTAAAACCTCGTTAATTTGAAATTGCGACCCAAAAAAACATTTCGAATTGCGCGGAACCCCGTTTTCGCCAAATGAAATACCGCAGCTGTCAACATAAGCTCATCGGGTGACATTTCCGCGACAAGATATGCGAGTCCCGGTGTGTACACGTCAAATGGCCGCGTCATTGTCCCCGAAACATGAGCGTAGATGTTGATGCGACATGCCGAGCGGAATGTTTCGCGATTTGTCCCCTAGTGAATACATGGCTTAAGTACAACATTAAATCCACATAATATGTACGGATCTATAAATGCCAATATAAATAGTAATCCACAGATGGAGTGCATTGGATATGTGAGTAAACAAGTCTGATCTGATCTATGTGCATTTAATAAACACTTGTCCAGGGCTTTCTGGAATGCAGCCTAACGGAACTGTTTCTCTGCTGGAAGCGGGAAGAATTGCACTGCCGATGGAGGTACATTGTGCACATTTAAATGAATGCTTCTCACATAATGCGAGAGTCTCGAGATTATTTGTACTAATCGTGTCCATTACTTATCAAGATGAATGCAAGAAAGTAAATTATCATACTTATGTACTCGCCACAAAGGCAACATGCCGTGTTTCAGGAAGAACGCATTCACCTCAATTGATGGCGCAATTCGTTGTCTCAGCTTATTACAAGTTTCTTCCATAAATTTTATAATGTTTCCAACTGGTAAATATATTTATTACTATTATTACAATAAAATAACTTATAGTATAATGTCTACTATTAGCATAATGTATTGGAAAATGCAGCGAAGAATCCGCGTGGAACTGAAAATCTAAGGCCGATATTCCACAGTGGTACATCACGGCCACAAATGAAATGAAGACTTTTCACGTTAAAGCGGAATTCAGATGCAACGTATTCTCAATATTATTTTACAGAACGAAAATATGGACCTTAACGAAGAATAGATAAGGCGACTCGAAGCGTGTGAGATGTAGATCTACAGAATACTCAAAATAAGCTGGATGGACAGTGTTGCCAATTAAGATATTATGGTTAGGATGAATAAAGAAAAACTTCAATATTACCTCACAATTCAGGGAAGAACATCATGATAGCGATGATAGCCAAATTTTAATTTACATTCATTGAATGAAAAAAATAAATTTCTCCATTTTATATATTTAATCTTGGCAGTTTGCAGAAAAAATAATACAAATATTTAGAATATTTTGAGTTTGTTCAAATCTTTCAGAACAGTGCTGGATTTATGTCACAGAGACATTATTAATCAATTAATGTATATTATAGATATCTCACAGAGACGAAACTGTATTTATTACGGGAAAGTAGGTATAGAAGTCATTTGGGTGTACACAGGACTTACGACCTATCTTTATGGTTGGCTTAAGTGATCACTTTACACAATTGTAACATTCACCATTTCCACCCATGATAGAATATACCATGCTTATTAATTTTTTGGAAGTTGTGTATATGTTCAAATTGCGTGGAAAGCTTTCACATACGAGTTGTAAGCGCCTTTCCATGCGGCCTGTACACAAAAAAAAAAAAAAAAGGCTTTGTAAATCCACGCAATTTGAACATATATACAACTTCCAAAAAAATAATAAGCATGGTATATTCTATCATGGGTGGAAATGGTGAATGTTACAATTGTGTAAAGTGATCACTTAAGCCAACCATAAAGATAGGTCATAAGTCCTATGTACACCCAAATGACTTCTATACCTACTTTCCCATAATAAATACAGTTTCGTCTCTGTGAGATATCTATTATATACATTAATTGACAAATATTTATATTTTTCATTTAAAACATAATTTTTTATATAATCTTTGTACTTTACACACACTCACGTAATACTTGAGTTATTTACCACTACTATAGTTTCAAGAAGAGCAGTCCTTAACTATATAACCCGGTATGATTAACTAGTTGGTGCCGTTGTTATGACTCTCGCCTTGTGATCCAGATCCAGAAAACCAGCAAGTTGGTCCTATTTTTGATAGCACTAGCGTTTAGCTTAGTTTGAAATTAGTGAGAATATCGAAGAAAATTTTGTGCTCGTGTCCCTATCTAAAAATAATTATAATAAATAACAACAAATAAAAATATTAATATTAATTAATTAAAAACTTTGTATTAAACTCTTGGAGTAACTTACTTCTAGAGGTTTCGATACCACTTTTTTCAATTTATCAATTTATCTGATTGTAAATTAAAATTTTATGAATAGCGTTGCTTAATATATTCCCCATTTCGGTGTCTACTTGTCAATTACCCCCACCATATCTGTGCCCCTCCCTCGTTCAAAAAATAATTTGTTTACTAAATAAGTAATGGATAATGATAATAAAGGATAAATGAAGATAAAAGTTAGTATGCGTCCGTCCTGACGAAGATACAGTGGTATTGAAACCAGTAGACGTAAAATTACTCCAAGTGGTTATAAAAAAGTTTTAATTAATTACAATTAATAATTATGTCCGAACACAAAGTTATAAACATCAATAATAATAATAAGTTATTAATTATAGCTTATGATAAAAGGGGCTGATCTACTCGAAAGTAGAGTACTAATAAATAACTCTAATATTGTGTGTGTAGTGACTTCCAAATCATTGATGCTGATTCATGTTATATTTACAGAAGATACTCATAAAGATTCACTCTACTACCATTTTTATTATCATTTTATGTGTACCAATAAATTAACACAATTCGTTGCTTATAAACATCCTCTAATAGTGTTCTATCATGCATGTAATCTTGGATGAATTCACTTCTACAGAGACTAGAAAATTTTAGTAAAATTCTTGAGGTTAGGGGCTAAACTATTCATAGTATGACGCAAAATTACCAGGAACACAGGAAGTAGAATTTGAACGCGCAGGCATTGCCGAAACTCACCTCGTGAAGAATGATTGAAAAACTGCTTTCCTAGGGCCGGTTGTTTCAAGTTGGATTAAAGTAAGCGTTCTTTCAAAGCATAGATTTTTACGTTCTCCACCAATCAAACGATCCGTTTTCGTAAAAGTCTATGCTTTAATCGACCGCTTACTTTGATCGAACTTGAAACAACCGGGCCCTAGGCAGAAATGTAGGTAGCACATTGCAAAAACAGTTTGAATTCGAATTTAATAAGATTTTGAGCCAAACAAGACATCGTAAAACTTTTGAGCAAGTGGTAGAACGACAAAGTGCGTAAAAGGGAAAGTAAGATATAAAAAATATTGTAATATTTTAATTCAATTTTCAATGATAATCGGAGCAATTCCATTCGAAAAGCGGCCGCAGCCTCATTATTTACAAGGCGATCGATTTCTTGTTGACTTTTTACGTAACGACTCTGTTTAAGGCAGTGCGGGTTGCTGGTGCCGCATGAAATGCCAATTAATTAATGCAGGGAGATCAAAATGCAGGCGCTGGAGCTGGACCGCCTGCTGCGGAGGCTGCAACGCACGAGGGTAGATCCCTTTTAAAACAAATGTAGACATAAAAAACTATTCGATCTGTTTATGATCGTTTCAAATTGGCAAATAAGGGTATTTATATATAGAGCGGAGAGGTGTACTAACTTCGCATATTAAAATTTGATTGATTTTTTAAACAACATATAGTAAAAGTTTTATTTTAATGAGCACTAAATGAAACATTGTAATACATTCACAATGAGTTATATTTAGTACCTCTCCTCGTAAGATATAATAAATAACATTACATAAGTTATTAATTAAACCTGATGTTAAGAATTACTGCTCCTTTCGAAATTACAAAAGTGATCAATATAAATTAACATGTGTATTTCGTCGCTGTATATATAATTAATCCTATATGCCGTTTAAGTACATTCTGCGATAAAGGAATGAAACTGTTTTAAAAAATAATTGCGCAGACTAGATTTATAAAAAATATTTTAAATAATTACTAGGCAGACTTTCCAGATGAACGGCAATGTTTTTTTTAGTGTATCTCTATCATTTATATGAAAAATTGACGAATTGATTCGTTCATCTCAGAATGTACTAAATGGCACATTAGCTTTATTATATATACAGCGACAATTTAGTGCAAATTATAAACATCATGTTGCATCACAAAATAATCTGCCATTTCAATAACTGTCATATCAATAATCACAAGTATTTTTATTTTATCGTGGAATTCAAATATTGTTTAAGTTAAAAATGTGCGATATTGCGTTTTTTACTTTCACTAATATACGGTAATTGGTTTATGGTAATTATAATAATGACAAAAACCATGCAATTGTTATCACGATTTATCACTCTTAATTCTTTAAATAAATCTTCCTAATATTTTCTGATAAATATTTTTTTACTTGTGAATTGAATTTAAGGTAGTCGCTTTCAGAAAAAACTTTATTACTTTAAAAACATTAAAACTATCTTTATTTCATAAATTTCAATTAATGATAACTAAAATTATAGAACATTTTGGATATGTTCAAAATTTTCACAATACGGTATTCTCTTCCCAGGGGGACATCATTAATCAAGATTTATTATAGATGTCTTGTAGAAAATATGCGAAAGTGCGTATGGATATTTCGACCACGAGAGGTGGCGGAAGTAAAAATACAATTCAGTATTGAGCAAGGTGTGAAAAATGAACATATTTACAAATTCAAATATTTGATGGATGTGATAGTCTATCATGGGTGGAATTGGTGAACATTACATTGTGTATATTTATCACTTTAGCCAGCCGTACGATAGGTCTTAAGCTGTATGAAAAATTTGAACATTGGTACTCAAAATATACCTTGATTAATAAAATTATTCTTTATCAAACTTTATTCTAATATAATTATGTCTCATTGAGATTCGTTGCCTCGGAACGCAAATTTCTGAGTTTAGGAGGTTTTCAAAATTCTTTTTTGAATTATTTATTAGAAATACAAACTTAAATGTACATAAATATAAACATTGTATACTTTAGAATGCAGCAAAAACTATGTAAAAATAGAACAATATGTAGCATAAAAAAAACATTGTTATAAAATTAAAACAGGAAAAAACATCGATTTAAAAAAAATAAATTATATATGCGACTTAGTATACGAAACGGATCCAAAAAAACCCGTGACTTTAATTTATTTTGTACGCAAACTATTATTAATCGTTGCACGTGCTTACGAGTTTTTCCTTGATTCAGGATTCAGGATTTTACGGAGTACTTCAAACTAATGTCTAATTATTATGCAACAGCCGCTTCATTTGACAGTATGTTAAATTAAACGTAGATAATTATAAGATTCAGAATAAAAATAAAACATTAAATTGTCATTGACGGAAGTCAACTGTCGGTTTTATAAATGGAATAGATTTGTTTAAGGTTGTGTTAACTTTCACATGCTTTTTTTAACTATCTTTGTTTGTTGTTTGTGGTTAAAGCTTTTGTTTGATTTTTTACCAACTTTCTTACTAAAAGGGATGACTTTAAATTATTAAATCATCGACATTATAATTGAAAAAAAATGACCAAATCGACATTATTTTGTCTTTATTTCGATTGATAATTTTCTATTATTATTGATCGCTAATCCGTAAAGTTTATCATTTAAATGTGGATAAGTAGTTTTGATTTGTGTTTTGATATCTGCTTATCCAGTTTAAAAAAATGTTAAAAGTCGACGACAAATGTAGGCAAAGAAAGCATAAAATAGCATATCTTCAATTTTTTTTTTGATTGACCTGTTTTATATTTATATAAAGACCATATTATATTGAGCTCCTTTGAGCAGGTGTTAAACTCAAGAAGACAACCTGGTAAAGAATACACTCTCAAATTACATGGATGCAAAAAACAGCAATTACAATACTGTTGCCCCACCATAATGAAGGCAGAAAACATTAAATATCTTGGAGCGAAAATAGATAAAAACCTTCGATGGAACGCTCACATAAATGGAATTATTTCAAAGCTCACAAGACTTATATATTTCTTCAAAAGCATAAGAAAGATATTAAAGTTTACTTTGCTTTATGTCATTCTCGGCTTGAGTATGGAATCTTAGCATGGGGATCTGCCACAACAAATTATATCAACAATTTAAATATATCTCAAAAGAGCATTTCAAAAACCATTTTAAAATTTTCAATCAGAACGCCCTCGAAAGATATTTTCATATGTCTTAACATTGCAATCATAAAAAATACCTAGGTATATACTAAGAGAATTCTTTTACAGTAATTTAAAAACACAAAATCAAACAATAGAACTCCGACATATAACACGAGAGGCACTAAAATGTTAATTAAAAAAGTACCAACGTTTAACATAACTTTTGGTCAAAGAAGTGATATTTATTGCAGCTAAGCTGTACAACATCCTCCCACCAACCTTGAAAAATATTGAAAAGATTGACGAGTTTAAAAAAATTATAAAAATATCACTAGATGAAATTGATGTAGACAAATTGAAAAGTGTAAAAAGTAAAAGCGACATAGGAATTAAAAAAAAAAGAAAATAAATAAGAAAAAACTAGTCCTCCTCAGCACACGAATCCCTAGTGAGGAGAACTAAGAACAAAAACACCGGCAACAACTACTTATTGTACTTACTAGTATATTGTATACGTAAACCTAATAAAAAACTAATAAAAGTTCAATGACACATCTTAAGAAAATAATCATAGTTAAATTTGTACGGCTGTGAGCACCAGAGATAACCAGTACCTTATCCGCGTTCCTTTTGTATAAATAGTTTCAAGATTGCTTTTTTCTTCAGAACTCCGGCGTCAACTTGTTTATCATTAAATATACAAGAATTAGTTTTGACGTTACCTGTCAAAGAAAAGACGACCAGTCCTTACAAGGACCATCAGACATTGAAATCCAGACTAAAATAGTCCAACACTTAGTCGAAAAGTTCCCATTGAATGATACATATACAAAAAAGCTATTTAACAGTGTTGGTCATTTTTACGATTTCGTTTAATATTAGCTACAATCTGAAGTTTTTATCAATGTTTAGTATAACGATCAGGTAGGTTGCGCTGGTAGTGATCGTAATACACATTTATATGCTTCATAAATTACGATTTCACACTAGAGTACACTGACATTTTAGTAATGATAAAAAATCTAGATGTTCTCTTCATAATATCTTTTTATTTTGTGTTGTTGTTACCATAACATCTTATGAAACATTAAAGAATTGAAAATACACTTAATATTTTAAATAAATATTGTATTTTATATTATTGGCATATATTATGAAATAAAAAATGGAAAAGCGCGTACTCATGAACGCGCGGTAGAAGTTATACTACTTTGGCGTGATTGTGATAATTGATATTTACCAGGGGCGTGCAGTGAGAACAAGAAGCATGACTTTTACTTAAGCATATGTTTTGCAAAGAAACCGAAATAAGATATATATCTTTTAATGTATCTATCACAATAATTAACATATTAATCAGATTTTAATATTTCATAATATTCTGCCAGATAAATATTTAATTTCGTTTTTTTTTCAAATATACGTATTAATAAAATTCATGCTTCGTGTTCTCATATTTACATATTGATTAAAAATGTATATCAATACAGTAATACGATATCTAGGGAGATGATAAAATAATTGATAATACTTGAATGTAGTTAAATTATTAATATTTGTTTTTGAAGTGATGTAAATGTAACTATGTATTGGTTTGTAAGAGCTAAAATAAAAGATGTCGAAATAATGTGCCTCGTACGCATGGATTACACAAACTAATTCGATTATCTTTCTTAAATGGAAAGACGTCTACCATTGATATGCATTGAGTATTTTTACCACCACACTAACAAGCATACAACTAAAATATTAAATGAATATATTTTTCAAAAAATTATAACTATAAAATTTACCAACAGGATTTGATCCCTTTGCCGATTATTTTCGTCAGAATTAACAGGACCACAGACGGCGCCCACAATTCGTCCAAACCGATGCCTGTCCTTTGATAGGTACATGTACTAGTCCTCGCTTCTCTGAGACCGGTATACTTTCGTATGGTTTCGCAACCAGGACAACCCAACCAAGTAAACCTTTTATTTACCCTTGAGTAATAATTGTTTGGGCACACGAATTATATATCCAAAATATTCAATATAATTTTAAGCATTGGTTTTTGAAATGCGTTCTCAATATGTTTAGCTTTTTTTTTGTAGCGCCACATCTCGAAGACCTTCAACTTGTTATTTAATACCCTTTCCTAATAGAAGTCAACGATCGGTGATGATTGCAATAATAAATAATATATCATTCGAATGAAAAATATTTTATGTTCATCGATTTAACATATAAATGTGTATCATTTGTGCCCGGCTGCAACCCCAAACCTAATTCCTCTGACAAACAAAAGCCGCTGTGTGAATCTGGAACTGAAATAAAAAAATCCCATAAATAACTGATTAATTAATTGTTTTAATATCCGACTAAAGTAACATGTTTGACGCATTATAATAATTTTTTATGATAATATTAATCATGTTTCAAATACAAATACAACACAGTCGTTCATATTAACGATTCGAGAACAAAAAAAACAACATTCTTTGAATATGTTTGTTTAATTTGATCGAATCCAATTTATGTTTTACATGGAACATGAATATAGGAACATCGTTTTGTTTTTTTACATAAAGAATAAACATGATTTTACTGAGAAAATCAGCTTGGTATAAAACAAAATTCTCTTAAATCATAAACACTCGATGTTACCAATGTTTGTATAGGGTTTCAAGGAGATAATATAATAGTTTCGATTAAAATATCATCACACAACAAAAAATGAGATTTTATATTATTTTCACGTTTTTTATTAACTTTTGGGTGATTGAGTATTTTGAGTATTTTAATATCGAGTAATTTTAATTTTAATTAATAATATTTAATAATAATTATATAATAATATAATAATAAGATATAAATAATTAATTTTAATTGAATTTTAATAATAATAAATAAAAATAAGAATATCATATATAATAAGAATAATTAAATTTTAATTAATCTAATAATAAAAATAATATAAATATAACTTTTGGTGTGATTGAGTATTTTGAGTATTTTAATATCGAGTAATTTAATTTAATATCGAGTAATAATAATTAATAATAATAATAAAATAATAATAATAATAATAAGCATTTTAATATCATACTTTATATGCAGGATGTCTCGTAGGTAGTAGCAAAAACTTTGAGTCGAAACTAAATTATTAAAATTTTGAGTAGAAAATATTCTTTACACGTAGGGTGAAATGTCGACAGTTACGGATATAAGCGACATCAAAATTTCCATTTTTTTTTCAATATTTCTGATTTATTTTCTATAAAACTATTAACTGTCACTAGTAATTTATATGGAATTTTAAAAATTCATTCGCTTCAATACTAGTAAAATAAAATGACAAAAATCTTGAAAAAATAATATTTTTCAAATTTATTTCACTTGTATCAAAGCGAATAATTTTTTAACTTCCCAGATAAGTTACTTTATAGTGAAGGTTCAACTTTTTACAGAAATATTGAAAAAGTGCAAACTTTGATGTCGCTTATCTCTCTTACCGTCGACATTTCACGCTGTGTAAAAAAATATTTTCTATTCAAAATGTAATGAGGAAGACTCCCCGGAAGTTTTTTCTACTTGCTAAAAGACACCCGTATATTATCTGAGAGGATCAATAATTTGATACTTTCGACAATTTTTGTCTTTGTTTTTAGTAACCCTGTATGTTTAGTATGTTCGAGAACAATGTTGCTTGTATGTTTTTTCCCTTATGAAATATGATGTCAGAGAAAACAACCTTATATACTACCCGTGTATTTCTCTACAAGGTGCTTAGTTTTCAGTCCCAAGTTTGGAACTTTATTATATACAGATATGTGTATAAAGTAGGTACAATAAGTCAATTTATTTTAACAAAATAAGAGCTATTAGTGCGTAAACGAACGTTGTTTTTGCTTACTAATGCTTAATAATAATTAATACGTTGTAATTTTTTTTCCCCATACTTTACATTACTTTTTACTTTTAGTTGTACTCCTATTTCTGAGCTACCGCTTTTTACTAATAATATAAAACTACAAAATCCTGCTTCGAATATGATAAATATTTCTACCAAAGTTAGAACGAATTTAATAACTCAAATCTGGTATCTGAAAACCAAAATTTTACTATGAAAATCTCCGAAGCGATTTAGTTCGGAAAAGTATTCAACTATTGCACTAGGGTTCACTATTGGCAACTTGGTCTTGCATATCGGACGATAGATATCTGTTTCTGCTAAAGATCGTCAGAGGTCGTCTAGAATATAAATTAACCTTAAGGCTTGCAATGACGACCATACCCTGAAACATTCGAAAAATTGACTCTATACAAATGACTGAAAGCAAAAACATGTAAAATTATTTTGTTGTAGGTATATATACATATATGTATCTATATACTCGACATTTTTAATTATATAACGTTCTATCATACTAAGTTATTAAAATAAACAGGCGTTATTTATATTTTGTAGTATCGCAAGTGAATGATTGGATCCAGCATGGACCGCGTGTATACATACAGAGTTGGTAAAAAAAAATATACACACTTATTTTAACGCATTATGGACTAGCGGTGCTGTTTTGCATCGGCACAGAGAGAAGAGTGACCCACCACACAACCAGGGCCGTTCTATGAGCAATAGCTCCCATATCGACCGAACATTTTCGCCACTCATTTTCGTCATTTTTTAATGCTAAAGTGGCTGACTCACCGCCTCACTGACACTCATGGGAATGCGAGCGGGATGTTGGCGGGAATTGGCATCGGCACAAATGAAGATTTTTAAAAATACGCTGTATTGATAATTTTCGAGTCCTGCGATGCCATACTGAATTTACAGACAAAACTTCTGGGGGCTGAAAATAGTCGTGTAAGTATATAATACCAATATAAAAAATCCCGCAATTCCTATAACCTGAGAAAATTACGTCCATAATGGGTTAAGGTCAAAATCATGCATATATCAAAACGTGGATTAAAATTCCTTTTGACTACTACATTTACAAAAGGTGCTCAAAGTGGTTATCAAGAGCGTCCAGAGATTTCGGATTACGACTGACCAAAGTTTCCAGTGAGATCGATATGTATGCCGTTTCAATATTCCAACGTTTCAAATTTTGGGTCCCCCATAGTAAAAGTCTAGCAGTGCTACATTAGGAAAACATGTAAGAATCTCATGTTACGTAGCGTGGAGGCGGCTCGGATCTTCTCTTATGCACATCACACGCGATAAGTCCTATAGATAACCATAAGTCTGATGCATTCACTTATTATCAAGAATATATGCAATTGTCAGGTATGCAGGTGGTTCTATTGAAAACTCACATGTCTTTCCTTGTACTTCAACATTCTCAAATATAAACCAGGTGTCGTTATCTGCGAACAATAATCGTACCCCCACTATTTTGTACGAGAGTCCTGCGTATAATCACGTAGCGACTCTTACTTTCGTGCGAGTAACGATATCTTCTGAGATAATTTCAAGCTGGCATTCGTTTCAACTTCGAAAAAGTCCAGAGATAATAATTAATAAAGAGTGCATAATTTTTTTGCCCACCTCTGCATAATGCACATATACTTGTATGTACTATAATGTGTACACCTACAAGCTAACGCAAGCTGTCATATTCCTGAAGATGTATCATAAAAAGAGCGTATCCGATGAACGCAACAGGTGATGGGGAGCTTTCTATAGACCGTGACAAATTGTCTGGCACGACGGAGCTTTTAAAAAATGACTGTGTTACTGCTCACTACGTAAATAATAACCTGTGAAATTACTCATGTACTAAATAGCGTTAACTCATCTTATTCGTTTTTTTAATAGATATATTTTATTGGACTCTGTTAATATTTTATGTAATGGAAATAAATATATTTTGCCGCGTAGGTATTATTTTATGTCAAAAATAAGAAAAACCTGATCTTATTTAAAAAAATTAAAATTAAAAAGAAAAATCATTTTAAATCTGATTGTAGGTCTTAAATGAAATTGGTATACCTTCAAATATAAATATAGAGAAAAAATATTTTTTGATGTATACGCAGGTAATTAGTTTACTGTATGTAGTATAATTTAAATGAAATAACAACGGAAGTAACCTAGTGTTGACAAATTCGTTATTTTTTCGGCATACAACATGTGACGGCATCTAAATTAAACAGTTATAATTTTATCAGAGGTATTATTATAGAAAATTGATTTATACTTATAACTAGAGTTTTAAAGAATACTAGGAATCTAGTAATTTTTACATGGAATCCTAGGTTTCAAAGAAATGTGCATGTGTCATCATTTATGATAATTAATAAAATAATCTAAATAAAGACAAAGGAAATAAAAGAGCTGGCAATTCTTTAAAATCTTTTTAAGCATACTATTATATACGCCTCAAAAGCTATATAGATATTAATATACGCCTCAAAAGCTTATTTTCAGTACAAAATATCACTTTGAAGGCGTACCTAAACCCTTAAATCATCTAAGTATTGACTCTGAATTCTGGCCTAAGCATGTCTTAGTATGTTTGTCACTTATTTTTAAAAATCTTTGTTTTTATGGTAGTTTGTGTGGTAAATTATTGTATAATTTAATCTTCTGTGAATGAGTTGGGATTGCCCTGTTATCGCGAATAATATAAACAAACTACCACAACGCTGCTGCCATTAAACAAAGAAATTAGAAAGATTTATAAACTCAAGGAAATTTTTCTAGAATCTACGAAACCTGTATTTTTTGGAAATAAGTTTTTAAAAACAATTGCCACCTCAGTTTTCCTTT
The DNA here is from genome assembly GCA_016648135.1 of Agrypnia vestita. Lineage (NCBI taxonomy): Eukaryota > Metazoa > Arthropoda > Insecta > Trichoptera > Phryganeidae > Agrypnia > Agrypnia vestita. The sequence continues at coordinate 33,493 of JADDOH010011675.1, forward strand.
TATATACTTGTATAAATAAATGTTTAACTTTAAAATATGGATATTGCTGTGTTTACTACCAAATAGTGAACATTGTTGCTTACAAAGCGGCCATTTTGTCACATGACATCCTTATGGTTGAAGTGGATATGGCTTTCTTTGCTTTTTTCAATACGAAGATATTTTATAATGATATTTCAATGATAATTTACAATGCTTTTAATAGTGATATGCAAACATGATTTTGGAAGGCGTAGAGCTCTATTTCCAATAAAACCAGTACACTCTATGTTGGTAATCCGCATTCAAAATATTTTCGGATATTGCTGTCTTTGCTTTTATAATACATATCATGTTCATAAAACGATCACACGCCATGACCAGTGAAGGTTAGAATTGTTTTTACAGATTTATTGCTCCATGACTTCTTCACAAAACTTTGGAGCGAACTTTATCAGTACCTGTAGTCAAGCTGTAGACACCGGGCGAGCGGACAGCGCGCCGGCAGGTGAAGACATCCCCCCACCCCCTCTACCGCCCTAACCCCGCCCCACCCACCCCGCCCGACCCGTCCCACCGGTTCCGCTCCATATAACGTGTTTCCGATCGGCTCATCTTCTCGTTAAAAATAAAAACTGAACCTATTATAGGCAACACGGGAATTGATCGCCGAGTGGGGTACCCAGTGGGCAAGAAGCGCCTCGCGCTCGCAAGAAAATGAAAGGTTTTCAGTTCACTTTCTTTTATTTCTGCCGCTTCCTTTACAAGAAGTGGTCCACTTACAGGCGGCACTTATATTTTTGCTCTTACGTAATCGTGTATACCTGATATGGTCAAATTCGTCCTTAACTATCATTACGCTACATTACATTGACGTACTTCCATTATGCATTATGTTTTTTTTTTTTTTTTTTTTTAAAAATAGAGATGTGATCACGGAATACGTGTCACATCAATATTCTTACTATTTTCAAACTAAGCTAGAATGCTTGTACTATGAAAATAGGACTAACTTGCTAGTCTGGAGTGAGGTTCGAACCCGCGACCTTTGGATCACGAGGCGAGTGTCCTAACCACAAGACCAACAAGCTACTCCTATATCTTATTTTTTTCAAACCTAATCAATCAATTCTTTCATTGCATCTGCTAAATATGTTATCACTTTCTGTTATGTACAACGTAAACTATTCTAGATTCTTTTAATTGGATGAATATTTTTATTTCTCATACATGTTATATTTCTTTTTACCGATAAGCTGTTAGAATTCTAAATAAAATAAAATAAAAATAAAATAAATACAACACAAACGCAAGTGCAAGCATTCAATGTTATATATTTGTATATCAATGCATATAAACCTGGGTACTTTTCTGTAGACTTCACAACATTTCATTATTGTTTTTTGCCATTTTGTATATTTTTTCTTTAGGATTAAAAGAAACTGCATAACTAAAAAATTATATTTGTTTTGAGCCAACTCTATGTATGCAACATTGCGTCTGTTAGGGTGGATAATGTAGATTCAAGCAAACAAGAGTAAGAATGCACATTCTTGTCACTATTCTTCAATATATACAATATTAATTATGGCACAAAGGCAAGCTTTTAAACAAAAAGAGCATTTCTAATCTAACACACGCTGACAATACCCAATACAACAATACTCACAAAAAAAACAGACGACCTGAAGAGTTCCTCACATTGTTGGAAAGAACCAGTAGTGAAGTAGATCTTGCCATTAACAGGAAAAAACTAAAATGATGACTATTGACAAGCAATATAACAGACAGAAAACCTAATAGGCAATTGTGTGGTCATGAAAAATAACGTGCATCTGGTTGGTGAAGCCGAAATTAAAAGAATTCCCGGACACACTGAAGAAAAAAAGGCTAGACAGAAACATCACCAAATACACTGATTTCTGTATGAGTAAGCAACAATAATCTAGGAAGACAGATGCATTAATGGTGTGGTGCTGCTGGCTTGTGCTGCGAATCTAGTGGACAGCTCATAGATCACAGACCAAACAGTTCCATTTTACAAGAAATAAATGATGAGCAACGTCTGTCTTCTACACTACAAATGTACTACTGAAATACTTCGGACAGGTTACAAGACGTATGAGATGCTCCTAATACAATGCGGAAGATCACCTAAGAAATGGACGGATCTTGTAATGTCTACAATCAATGACTCACTTTAGAAAGCTATCTGGAATGGTGAAGATCGGAATAAATGGCACCGAATAGCTTTGACTTGTGTCATCAGCCACAACAATTGCTCTGCCATGAGCATGTTGAAAGGGAAAATGAGTTCTCTTTAGCACACGTGTTCCTAACGAGTCCTTAAGGTGAAACATACTTAATTTGGTCATCTGCCTCTACTTTCTCCAACATGATGACCTATGCAAAACAAAACACCCCCACTCTCTTAAATCATATCATAATCTAATTTTACCTAATTCCATGTTAACGCTAAAAGTATGGACCGATAGTTTATATTAAATACGATAATATCGACGCGTTTCGTATAAGCTATCGTGGCCGACTGGTTTAAATTAAAGATTCAGAAACCAGAATTATATCTGGAAGCGTGGGTCGAATCCCCAGCCAGTTTAAAAAAAATATTGATCCATGAGATAAAACTCTTATCGAAGAAGAAGATTCTGATTGAACGTGAAAACCTAAGAAAGTTTTTAACTATTTTTATTATATAAACATTTTTTTATTTAAACATCTATTGGCATTATAGTTTTATGGTCCCTAATTTAGTATCGATACTTGGTTTATAGAAACTCAAGAAACTGAAAAATGAACGACACAAAACTGATCGATGACTTTGCAAGTGATCAATCCATAGTTTAAATTTGTTTACATTTATAAGGGTTTTTTTATATTTTAATAAAACAATTTTTTTTTAAACTAGTTTTTAATTTTCCAGCATTTTTTTCCCTTGAATAAGTGAATATTGAAGGAGATATGAGACCATTTTTATGAGACCAAAGGATACAACAGCAATATATGTTACAAACATGTAAATTAGATATACTCTTTATATACAATACACATGGGGCCCTTTTTAAATTTAATAATGGGACCCAATTTTTTTCGTCACTCCACAGTGCTTTGACAAGTGATCTATTTTTGAATGAAAATTTGACACTTGATTTAAACTTGAACTTGAAAATTGAATTGAATTGAATGAACCAATTAAAAACGACAAAATTTACGTTTTTTTAAATGTTTTTTTATATAATTAATTAGAATGTACTTTGTTTTCCTCACTTACATATTGATAATATCAAAATGTTTGAGGGCCAATGGTCCTTCGTCAGGGTACAATGTATACTGATAAATTAAAAATCAAAAAATGAAGAATAGACAGTAAAAATATAAAGGAAATAATATATGGGAAGTGAATAATAATTAAGTACTGACATGAAAACAAATTTAAAAGTTAACTATTTGTAAAAAAGAGCTAGTTATTTGCAATAAAATATTCAATTTACTATTAACACTTTTTCTTATTTTCAAAATTTCTTATTTATCAAACTCTAATTCTGTATAAATTTGTAAATTTGTAAAGTCATATTAATATCAAAAGAATGATCCATAACTTAAAGATGATTCGCAAAATCGGAATAATTATTTCTACTTAAATACTTCGAGTGTTATTTAACTCTACTCAAATCAATTTATAAACAGACGATTTTTTTAATGAATCATCCTTATCCTTATTATTTTAAATGCACTGTTAAATTTTTTTTTTGTATATTTTTCTCAATCCGGGTTTAGATTTAGTACTTCCGTAATAAATTATTTAATCGTATGATGCATAAATATTTTGGCTTCTCGTACATCGACTGTCCACTTCACGATCATTTATCAATTTTAATTATTCTCAGTACTCTTGAATCAGTTGATTATCTCGTTGTATTTTGACTCTAATACATGTGAGCATATTTTGATTGTCAATTGTAATCAAAAAATATTTGATTATTGCAGTAATAAACAAATTAATTGATTCAGTGGCCAAGTACGAGTATGTGCTTTTTTCAGTAATGAGCAGCATATAAGTAATCCTATTATTGTATAAAAGACCGCATAGAATGCTTACACCCAGTAAGGAAATATGACCTATTTTAAAAAAAGTTAATTAATATTGAAAATCACTTATAATTATTTTTAATATTTATAGTGTTGACTTTTTACTTAGATATCATTATTAATTAATAAATAAATAATTTTGTAAAACCCAAGTTTTTGCGTAATCGAATAGTTTCAACACTGTATCTGATTTTTTATTTGATACCAGTAATATCGAAACTGTAGAAGTCAAGGTAATGGATTGGCTTTCTGCGATTTGTTATTTTTATTTTGATACACTTTTGGGCATGTTGAGCGAATGAATGAGGAAAGAATGGTAAGAAAGGTATATAACGCAAGTGTTGATGGCACCAGAAAGAGAGGGCGACCGCGGAAGACGTGGCATGACCAAATCAACCAGATACTGGAAGATGGTCCCGTTAGAAGCCTCAACAACCGGCGAGCTTGCATGCGAAGATAAATGAGTGTGGATGAGGCGAGAGTTGTGTTGAGATGTCAGGACAGAAGAGTGTGGCGCTCTATCCTCTCTGCCTACCCCCACGGGGAAACGGCGTGATGTTTAGTAAGTAAGTAAGTAAGTACACTTTTGACATCCCCCAAAGTTACTTTTATCTTCTTTTACATTTTTATCTACTCCGCAGCTTTTGATATATATTTTTTTAACGCCCATATGGGCTTTTACAAGATATACACAAATCACACAAGACAGATATGTAGTTATAAAAGATTACAAGTAGGTACATTAATACTCCTTAAAGAGGATAAAGTACATATATTAAGAGAGTTATACAATAAATAATAGATTTAAGTAAATTAAAAACAAAAGTGAAAAAGAGAAGTTTGAAAAAGAAAAAGAGACATTTATTTATCCATTACCATTTAGTTGAAATATAAAGAATTATATACACAGTTAAACTATCAGAAAAATGTCGACCACCAGTACATATTTATTCACTAACGAATATAATCTGGGGATTGCGGAGTTTGTTAATGCACCAGTTCTGACATTTCCTCTAAAATAGAATAATGTACTGTGTCTATTATATTATTAATTTTAGAATCTATTCTGTTTTGACAGAGACCGATGTTACGTTACAAGCCTACTGAAATTAGATGCATTGTTGTTGAAAATACAGGCACAAAAGAAAACACTTCATTCGGTGCCCTGCCGGCTACGCTGGTATTTTATTGAATGATTGAATGTCAAAATATTGCAAAAAAACAAATATATTTCATTTATTCTATCAGATTAATTATTATTTCAGGTAGTTCCCTTTTTTAATTTTCAGATTAAGTCATTGTACGAGTGTTTAGCCCTAAAGAATGGAATTTTTATGTTTTATTTACACTTTGTTAAAGGTTGTAATTATTATTAATCTATACGTGGGGATAAATACCGTCTTCTCAGACTAATAGTTGAGGGCAAGATAGAAAGATGACGGGGAGTTGGTACAAGGCTGCGCAACATCAGAAAGTGGACCGGAAGGAGACAGATTTTGGATTTGTTCCGGGCAGCGTACAACAGAGAAGTTTTCGCACAATAAGTGATCGCCAACGTCGTCTTAGGGGAGGACCTGACAAGGCACAAAAAGAAGAAGAAGATAAGCGATAAAAGCATAATAACTTCTGGTTTAAATTTATAAACTACTACCTGTTCATACCCGGCGTTGCACAGGTTAAGGGTTAAGTTTAAAATAAATTTGTGAGGGTAAAAAAGGTTTCGATTCGAACGTTATAGATTTGCATCGAAAATATATCAGGGATAGAGGGAAGGGTAAAAAAATAGGGGAGAAACGTAACCAATACTAACCACCGGGTCCTAAACAATAAGTTTCCAAAATTTGAGTCCGATCGGTCAAACGGTACAGATCTGCATAAAAAATATATCACGGGAGGGGAAGGGTTAAAAAAATAGAGGGGAAATGTCGCACATGTTACCCGTCGAGACCTTAAGATTAAGTTTTCAAATTTTGTGTCCGATCGGTCAAACTGTACAGATTTGCATCGAAAATGTGTCAGGGGGAAGGGAAGGGGTATGAGAATAAGGGGGAAATGTTGCCTATGTTACCCGCCGCGCCGGGTCCCAAAGTATAAGTATGCAAAATTTGAATCGAATCGGACAAACGGTGTGGATTTGAGAGACATTGAGTTTTATAGGTATAGATTGTCTCTTGGGGTTAGATTATTAGAAAGATGCTCCGAGTCACGTTCTAAAATGTTAAATTTAAAACAAATGCTTCTTTTGTTTTATGACCAACCGAGAGCCAGGGCAGCTGAGATGGTCGATACAATAAACTTAAAAAGCTTTATCGATAAGACCTCTTAACATGTAATCAAACCCGAACCTATCAACAAACTGACTTGTAAACGAGACCGTTGTTTAAAAGTTTAAAGGAAAGGCGTGTAAAAATAAACACAGGCGACAGTCGTTAAGTCCAGCAATTAAAATGGACGTCATCAGGCGTTTGTTATTCCTAAGCGGAGCACGTTCCGCTCTGTACACTAAGTGGGAGCTACTGTCCCGCTGCCATCCCGTTCCCGGGCACAGTAAAATAATCTCACACATAAAAAATATTTATCAAACACAACTTTAAATGCACACAAGATGAATGTCAAATCGTGAAACATTTTAAAATGATTTCATCAGAATAGAACATAAGGTTAAAGAATAGACAATAGGTTTGGGCATGTTGACTGAATGAATAAGGAAAGATTGGTAAGAAAAATATATGACACATGTGTTAACGGCACAAGTAAGAGAGAACGATCGCGGAAGATGTGGCATAACCAGATTAACCAGATACTGCAGGATGGTCCTGTTAGGAGCCTCAACAATCGTTTAGCTCGTATGCGAACATGTATGAATGTGGGTGAGGCGATATCATACCCCCACCGGGAAACGACATGATGGTAAGCAAGTAAGTAAGAATAGAACACATTAGGGAAATTATCTTTACCTTGACCAAAAATATTATATTAATCATCATCATCTTTGGCCATTTTCTGTCCAATGCAGGATAAAGGCCTTCCTCTTTTCTCGGATCAATGTTTTTAACTACCGCCGTTTGATATTTCATCGGTGCAGCGGGTTTTATTTGTTTACCAGAGGATTTTATCGTCTATCCTTCGACATGGCCTGCTCATTGCCATTTATTTGTCTTGTTTATTTATTTGTTTGGAAATAAAACGAACACAAGTTGTTATATAATAATATATAAGAACATGATCATAATCATTAACAGAATCGAACATATTAACTTATGTCTTAGCATATTTTACATAGAAACAATTTCGAAATATATATAACAATAACTAAATATTGTAGAATATGATAGACAAGAGCAGTAACAATATTAAATTTAAAAAAAAGTGAATAATAGGAAATAAAATATAATGAAATACGTGACAATATTAAACAAATTTTTAAGATTCTAGATACTTAAACTTCATTTTGCATCGCTGAGTATTGTGTACCTAATTAAATGTTACGATGCAGAATAATATTTACTTGGGTTCTTAGTTTATTTAACACGAAATATATATCGATGTCGGTGAACAAGTTGTTACAAGCTCAGAACATTCCCGCTATGGGTGAGCGCAATCCGGAGTTGGTGTGAGCTTTAGGAATATGGATGAGGCAGTGTGATCTTGTTGACCTTGCTGGGACGTGAATATTTATAAGGAATGATAGAGATGGAAATTTGAATTGATTTAGACAGATTTCATACAATTAAAAATATCGAGAGCTGTGCATCTGTTTTTAAACATAACATTTCAATGAGTCTGCGTAGTGCTGCCAAGAAATTATCTAAAATTTAGCGTTTGTATGTATTTCTTTTTTATTTTATCAATTTTTTAATATATATGTTTATTGTAGTAGGGTGCTGGACGCATATTCGAGGTATGGTGAGAGTAAAATACTCTTGTCTGTTATCTTATCTACACGATTCTTTTCCTGTCTCTTAATGCATAATGCAATGCCCCTTTGCGTCACCTAATATTTTTTGAGAAATTATCTTTATTGAGAATTCATGCTTAGCAGCCATACGTCAACACTGAATTGGTTGAGGAGGATTGGAGGCATTAGTTGAAAATAGTGGAAGATCACTTTTGATATACATCTATACTTTAAAACTCCTGTTCCATAGTCCATAATACTTTACAGGTGGATTTCTGCCATAAATATCAGTGGAAAACGTTCAAGTAACAGTGTCCTAATATCATATTACGGAGATAAGAGATTTCAAGTTTTGCATTTTTTTTTCAATACTTCTGACTTATTTTTTGTAAAACATATGACTACCAATAAATTAACTTATATAGAATATAAAAAAATTATTCGCTTAAATATACGTCACATAAAATTATTAAATTCTTGCAAATCCGAATCTATTATAATATGTCACTTTGAAACAATACTATAGAATACTCTAGAACATCCTACAGCACTCTGGAAGTGTCAGAAACTCGCAAACACTAGAAACGTGAAGAATGGTCTCGAGGATTCGAAAAACCAACGTGTTTTGTGCGATATTAGCGACAAACCGTAACGATCGGTATTACGGCGTACAAGCATGTGTGATACCAATGACGCAAATATGGATTGAAGCGAAATAATTTAGCGAAATACCTACTTACGTTCGATAATTGAAAGGAGTTGAATTGAAAGCGTTAACAAGCGATGCTAAAGTATTCATAGGCGAGTGATAAATTGCGGAAGAGTATGAATTCGAGATAAGAGCTGCAGATTTATTCGGGTCCAGTGACTTTGTCAATTTATTAAAATAATTTATCACTAATTTATAAATCGTTAATTAAATACTAGTATTTTCATTTGTCTTCCAAAGCCACGTCTCGTGATAATACTATGGGGGTAATACCCGCATAGCGGCAGCAATCCTTCCAGCATGAAAATTGCATTCGCCGTACCTGGAAGCGTTGACCAAAGGATATCGCACTATTGAACAGTCAGTCAGTCAGTTATTTCATTACCCTAGTTCTGTTTCTTTACTTGTAAACTTTCACGGGCTCCCTGAGCTTACCTCTGAAAGAAATAAACATCAATATACTACCAAGCGCTCCTTCATTCCATGACAGACGAACTTTCACTAAAATACTATATAAGTTACTGTAATATAAAAAATATATAATCTTCGAAGTAAGTTATCATCATAACTATTGATATTAGGTCATTTTCGACTCATAAATTAGACACGAATCTACCGAAAGAGACGTTGGAAAGAATTTCGTATCTTACAACATACATTACGCTTTGACTTATCTTTAAACTAATTCAATAAGAAGCTTAAAACAGAATACTACTAAGAAAGAGGGTATTTCTCATAAGAAGATTATATATAAAAGAATTCCGAATTATTAAGAAATTTAATCACAGATAAAAGTACAAAAACCTTTTAGTCAGCAGTGACCACCCCGGCTAGCTAAATATATAAAGGCATCTCGTGAATAAATCAAACTAGCTTATTTCTATTCCAATACCGTGAATGATTACTGCTGCCGCGGGATTAATGTTGTACAGACGAGGACAGGTAAAGTATAGTCGGATAGAACATCCTCGCATCCGAATCTGACTGGGCCCCACGAGACGGGCAAAGGAACTTTTTATTTAACATTGACATGAATATTTAAGAATCTTTTATTACCCCTTTATGGGTGAGAAATGGAAGGGCATAAAAATATTTTAACATTTCCAGTCGTGAACCCGGTGGGGGTTATGTCAGCTATTTTTCATGATAGGATTTCTCGTCGCGAGCTTAACCCCGATATGAATCTCAGCGAAGGAACAAAAAATAAACCAATAAAATAACAGTATTGCTTTCGGTTTATGACTTTTTAAGTAGATTATATTTATACAAACATGTAATATTAAAAAAATTATAGCATTGGACGATTTATTAACTTAAGGCTGAGTTGTATAAGTTCGGTGTAATTTTAGGTAATACTTTTTAATAATATTAGTAATACCTTACGTAAATTATAATTTTTCTACTCTTTCTCACTGTCACTGTTGGATAAAATAGATGAGCCTCTCCTTTTACACAGAATTGTATTCATTGTGTTATATTTATTTGTTCATTATGCTTTTTTGTACTCATTTTGTTTATTTAAAATAAATATGTACATAGGAGACATAATTGTTATAATGATTAACAATTTTATCGATTTAGGCTAGTCCCGGTTAGTCACATTTCTCTTAGCGTAAGCACTTATCATAATTTAGGCAGTAAGAACATTGATGCGACGTGTACGCCTGTACAAAATGTATCCCAGACTCGGGATACGAAGACAACATAAAAGGCAGGTGGTTACTGTTTTCCTCTAATATATTCACTCTAACAAAAACGTTGAAAAGAAAGAGGGCGAGAGTAGACGCTCTCCCTTTTTATAGCAGCGCCACATTATACTCCCGTTTGCGTGGCTTGCCTGATTGCACCACATAAATATTTTGCAAAATAAAAAAAATATGAATGAAATTTATGACCATATTAAACTATTATAGGTACATATGTAGGTATGTGTGCTAAGTTTATCATATATTTTTATATTGGGTGCTATTCTATCGGTACCTACATATTTCTAACTAACTAACCATCACGCCGACAAAGAAGATAGAACGCCATATTCTTCTATCTTGACACACCACTTTTGCTTCCGGTACATTCATACATCTTCTCATACATGTTCTTCGGTTGTTGAGGCAAATTATTTACTAATAATTTAGTAAATTAAGATTAATTATACAAGTATCGTAGAAACAAGTCATTTATAAATTAAACGTATATGGAAGTCTTCTATACGATGGCCCAGGGCTCACAACCTGTACGAGCTAGCTTAAGTGATCACTCTACACAGTGCAACGTTCACCAATTCCATAGTAATAACATACATGTATTATCAAATTTTTGAAAGCTGTATACATTTTCCAAATTGAAATATTCCATATATTTGAAGAGACTATGCAAAAGATTTCTGTAGTCCTTCACATGAAATAGTATACCTACCTACATAGATTTCGCAGCTGCGAAATGTCCACTGCGAGATTATTATTTAATTAAGATAAATTACAGAAATCTCACAGAGACGAAATTATGTAAATGGAAAATGTGTATATCAGTCTTTATACGATGGCTCAGGGCTTGTGACTTGTGACTTGATGGCTTGAATGATCACTTAACGCAATGCAATATTCACAAACTCCACCGTAAGAATATCTACACATTATCAAATTTTTGAAAGTTGTCTATAAAATATTTTCTAAATCAGTTTCTTTAATATATTCGAATGGACTTTACTAGAGATCTATCGGGCCTTACCATGACATACCTAATATACAAAGATTTCGCAGCTGGTAATTATCTTCTTCTTCTTCTTCATGTGCCCTGTCGGGTCCGCCCGACGTCGGCGATCATCTGGGAGAAAGTTTTCCTGTCCAGGGCAGCGCGGAACAGCTCTTCCACGCTTCTTATCCCGGTCCACTCTCGGATGTTTCGAAGCCAGGAAAGCCGCCTCCTTCCGACCCCTCTGCGACCCTCAATCTTCCCCTTCATGACGAGCTGAAGGATGGAAATTATAAAAAAAAAATAGAAAAACTGGTAATTATAACTCAATTAATTAGTAGGCATCTTATATTAATATGTTATTTATCACAATTTTATTTTTTCACATCAAAGATTTTTGAACATCGTGAGATACTCAAAAATTATCTAAAAATTTCCAATTCCACTGTACAAGAAGAAAAAATCTTAGAATCTACGCATGGTGTAAAAAGTTATAAAAAATTAAAATAATTTATTTATTTATATACAGGTACAATACAAAGAATATTTCATAACTTCATACATAAAACTAAGAAGTAAATAAAAGTAAGTATTTAGAAACAATAAATATAACTTTGTATTAAAAAAATATTGTGAGTAATATTCTAATAAGCTTAATTTTATTTCTGTCCCATAATATACCTGGGTTCTTTCATTCGCTGTGTGTCGACAAAATGATTTATAAGGTAGCCAGGTAAAAAGAAAAAAGGATAAAAACATCAACGCGAATGAAAAAAGAATCAGATCAAGGGCAGTAAGAATTATCCAAACAGATGCTACTCTGATGAAACCAGGCGGCACATGGCGGCTTAATTGGAAGCTCACTAATAAATAAAGCCTCACGTGACATTTTGTTTAATTGATATTATTGACTGACAATGCTTGATGGGGCGTCAATTGATTGGTAGTGATATCATGCAATCGAGTGATGCTGATGAAATTTGGTTTAAAAGAAAAAGAAACAAGTTTCTCAAAATATATTATACATCTTAAAATAAAGAAAAACGAATATTAAACCATATTCTCAATTTCATACTCAAATTAACAAATATAAACTAATATCCTAAAATTAATTTGGAAAAAATACACATATATAGATATGAAACCAAATATTTAAAATAAATATGTATTTTTATTGAAAGCATGTTCTAAGAACACAGTTACTGGATTTTGTCCCGAGAAGAATGATTAATTAATTAAGGATAAATTTTAGAAGTCTCATAGAAACGAAGCTAATTTATATATGAGAAAAGTAGATGGAAGTATCATTGTACGATGGCTGTAAGGTCCACCGTAAGAACATGCACACATTATCAATTTTTTGATTGGTGAACGTTGCACTGTGTAGAGTGATCAATTAAGCCAGCTCATACAGGTTGGAAGCCCTGAGCCATCGTTTAAAGAGACTACAACAATCCACTTTTCGCATATATAAATTAGATTCGTCTCTATGAGATTTCTATAATTTATCTTTAATTAAATATATATTTTTATATTATATTTGTCACTTTTTGATTGCTTATTTGTAGCTAGGTAAATGGAATGTATTAACCACGCGTGAAATATCGATTAAAAATTAGCTCTCCATTAATCAAAAGGCATAAGTACAATTTATCGATTTGTCGTTATTTCATACACAACATTTTATCAAATAAATACCGTATTTTTTCTATAATTTATTAAAACATTTGCCTACAAAATCAAATAGTCGCCAGTACCAGTGGCCTCGCTTCACTTTAGCTCGAGGGGTAGTTTTTGCGCCACCCTATTTTAAATACTTAAGTTTTAAACCAGGAATTTTGTTTAAAAATATTTCTTACTATAATGGTATTGCCATTCCATATAAGCATATTTGAGGGTTATTTAAAAAAACTATTTTCATTAAATAATTATGTAAAGGTAGTAAACGAGATGTATTCAAATGATATCGAACATTAATTTTTTCTGCCCATAATTAAGCACGTATCACTTGTCGAAGACGTGTTGGAGATTCATGTGAGGAGTTCATGCGCATGGATAATTTTTTATTCGCAGAAAGCGTCGGTCGCTCGCAGTCAGTCTCCGAGTTAAGAAGGGTAGATATTGCCCGTCGGACTGTCAATTGATGTGAAATGAGTTGAGCAGTGAAATTTAATTAAATTTTGTCAAATTCAAATTTTGGCGATGCACAAATGGAAATCTTTCACAAGATCCAACAGGCTTACGGGAATTATACTATGAGGATCTCACAGACAAAGGAGTAGTACAAGTGCTTTCAAGATGGCCGCACATTCCGTGGCAGCGAACCGCGTTCTAGAAGACTCTCAAGAAACCGAAACAACAACGAACGAGAAATGGCGAATGAAGTGGGGATAAGCCTTGAATCGGTGGATTAAATTTTTACCGAGGATTTAGCCTTGAAGAGAGTGTCCACGAAATTCTTGCTGAAGCTGCTAACGATGGAGCAACATTCAGCCCATTCATGGCTGATTCAGCCAAATGCAGCATTCCCTCTTGTCGGGCTCCCTACCGTCCCGACATGCATCCATCCATCTTCAGCGTTACAACCCTTGGTGGGTCCTAGCTGCCTCCAAGAAAGTCCTGCATGCTGCTCTGTCGCTGGCTGCCATATTCCAGTTTTGCAGCCCCAGGACCCGGCAGTCCGCAACGACACCATCTAACCACCGCAGTTTTGGTCTTCCGACACTTCTTCTACCCATTGGGTCATTAAACAACACACTTTTTGGGGACTTCAGATCATCCATACGGTGTAGATGTCCCAGCCAGCGTAATCTGTTAATCTTAATGAACTTGACTACGCTGACGTCCTGGTAAAGGTCATAGAGCTCGGTGTTGTATCTTTTTTGCCATGTTTGACCGTCATTAAACAGGTCTATATATTCGGCGGTAAGATTTTTCTTTCAAATGTTTCTAGTCTATTTTCGTCGTGCTTTGTTAATGTTCAGGTCTCCGAGGCAAATGTTACGTGGAGCCATGTCGGGATGGTTAATGCTGGTCTAACCTTCCCGACATGGCTCCACGTAATTTTTGGCTATTCCCCAAGTTAAGAATGCCTTTGAAAGGGATCAGATTCGAACCATGAGAATGCATTATGGCCCAGCTGAGCACCATTCCAAAATATGTTCTTGAAGTGTTTCCAAAAATAGGTGTTAAAAGAAGTGTGCTACCATTACTAAGGGGACCACTTTGAAAGAGATTAGAGTATGCGTAGCGTGTGTTTGGCGGAAAAGAGGTTCACAAAACAGAAGACCGATTTGCCGAATTCGGCAAATCAAAATTTTTGAATGGCATAAAAACTAATCGATAAAAACGAAGTTTTTATTATACTCCCTTTCTCATTTACAAGTGAAAACTGGTTTGGCGCCTAACCTACGCATTTGGCTTCGGTCGGGCGACGCTACGAAAGGGAGTAATAAAAAATTTCCAAAAATCCAAAATTATACTATAATCAGGTTTAGTGCCTACCAGATGCGTCGAAATATTTTCATACAACTGAGTAAGTTGTATGAAAAAACCATTAAAAATTTATAAAAATCCAACATTATACTATGAATGTTAATTTTATTTAACGAAAATTTGATAGATCCTCTTGATTGTCGCCACAAGTCTGCTTGCAAAGTTTCAGCTCGATTGGATCACGGGAAAAGGGTTAAAAATCGATCCAAAGATTTTGCATCAGAGAAACAAATAGACAGACGCCAAGAGATAATATAAAGGGAGTAAAAAAGTTGGAACGATGCTGGACTAAGTGTATCGAATGGAATGTAGACTGTTGAGAAATAAATAAAAAAATATTTATTATGGAATTTATAATTTACGATGTGTATGGGAAATTATTGTTATGCAATATTTTAATATAATGCAAAATTCTTTCAACTTTACGCCTAGAGCGATATGCTTCGACTATTTCTCGAGGAGATAAGGCACTGTCATGTTCGCATTTTTATTGTTCAATGATAAAGAATGGAATTTATCAAACAATTAAAAACATGCTCACAGATAGCAGGGTCCGAACTTACAAAACCCATGTCAGTCCCATTATGGCATATGGTATAGAACAGCGATACTCAACTTTTTTTTTCGTCGGGTCACATACATATGTTTGCTAAATTACGCGGGCCGCAACATTAAACTGATGAAAGCAGTAAGTATTGTTTGAAACCCATTTGATTCAAGATATGAAATTTATTTTTATCTTATCTGCATAGGTACTCAAAATACAATAATGAAAAAAATTAAACTCAAAACTAACTTATATCTAAGCGTTTATTTTTATTTAGCGTCTTAACAAAAATAATAGATTAATAAATGTGAAATACGCATTCCAACACCTTATTACGGACGTAACAAGAGACAAAATTATAAGGAAAAAACGTCCAGAGTTGCATATATCACATTGTGGCGGGAAACGATGCATTAAAAATTTAAATAAAAATACAATCCCAATGTACAAAGATTTGGACATACTCAAAATATTGTGTGAATTATTTTTAAGATTAAAAGAAGTAGGAATAATATTTATAGATTTCAAAAAGGCATTCGGCACACTGAAACACGAGATTTTACTGACATTACGTAATGGATAAATGTGGAATATGAGGATCAGTAAAAAAATGGTTAAAAAATTAAATAACAAACACAAAACTTTCACTATGTGGTTGAAATAATAAATGCCATAGAAATCGCCGGTTTTAAAATGACAGGAGTTTGTCGCGCGTTTTTCAAGATATTCAAAACTTATGCCAGATTTTTAAAAATCAAGTTCCTGAAAATAAATGTGTTTCGGGCTGCATATAAAAGCTTGGCGGGCCACAGGTTGAGTATGGCTGGTATAGAAACTAGGGCTGACACAGTTAGGACTAAAGACCTTCTTCGGACGTCTGAGATGAGAATACTGCGTACTATACCAAGGGGGACTCTCAGAGACAGGGTGAAAAGCTCTAAAATAAGAGAGACCTGTCAGACAGAAGACCTCCTGAGGTGGGTCAGGAAGAGACGGCGGTGCTGGAGTGAACACGTGGATACTATGGATAGTAAAAGATTTCCCATTAGGTTGGCCACAATTTCTCTACACTTATACAAACAATAGATACAATAAAAATGTTCTCAAGTTTTCACGGCCGTTCAAAATCTTCTGAGTGTAGTTTTCTGGGATATTCTGCGGTGTAAACCTGACTTCTCTGGCCGATGTTTCGGATTACATTGCGGAGTCCATCATCAGAGCTGATGTGATGAGTACATGTTGATTTTAAAGTTAAGTATTGGCTTGCAATACCGCACCGAAATCATGATTTTGGAGCCAAAACAACGGAAAGATAGTTGCTCCACTTCCCAAGAGGATGACTCCCGCTAAAGAATAAATCAATGATCTAGAACAAGAAGAAGAATTCTAATCTATTCCAAGTTTAAATCAACAGACAATATTCAGTTTAAATACTCATTTTACCAGTTATGCAAAATAACGCTTTGTTTTTCTGCTTTGTAAATAGAATTTATATCGAAAAATGTGTAGGTATGTGTATATTAAGAAGCCGCGCAAATAATTAAAATAATAATTTTATTCAAAATATTTTAATAACGACCCTGTTAAACACGATATTGCAAATTTAATCGGCAAAATACGTTAAATTTAATGAGTATGGAAATATACTCAAAAATTATCTTCATCGTTTCCTTCATTAGCTATTTAAAACATTAACTTACGAAGATACAATTAAACAGTATGTATACATATATTTTATGTGGGTAAGTTAATTAATGTGAAATCTAGCGATCATTGTTTCGATTCAATCTTTTGTTTTGATTTTTGCATTCGCATTTTAATGCGAAATTTGCTTTATCGAAAGCTTTTCCAGAATAGCGCGTTTAAAATTTCAGACCAATTTATTGGATTATTTTTAGGTTTCCACAGCCATTCAGAATCTTCTGGTGTGAGATTTCACATCCCTAAAATGGGACCGAAACGTCAACCAGAAAAGTTGTAGAAATACGACAAAAGACCCCAGAAAATTCAAACCTCATTAATTTCGTCAAATTAAGAAAAAAATTAACTGAAAAATTGTATACTTTTTAAAATATCATTAAACTAATAAAGATATATAATAGAGGTTTCATACAGCTATTTGTATGGGAAAATTGGTAAGGAAATCTTTGGATGTTTATAGGGCATACGACCTATGTGGCGTGGCTGGCTTAAGAGATCACATTACATAATGTGACAGTCACCAATTCCACCACATCTAACATTATTTTACACACCTCATTCCACCTATGACTTTGCTAACGCCATCTGTGGTTGACAATGGTTGAATTCATTAATTTCAAACTTGTCAAATATAAAACGTCAAAATTAGCGGCATTACAATGTTATTCAATAACTGTCAAGATACGGAAATAATAATATTGCTTATTTCAGAATACGGCCGATAGTCTTTAAATTTATAGGAAACATGATTTTGGAAGGGAAAGATAAAATAATCTAGAATTCGGTACATTCTAAATTAGTACCTAATCCACGGTGACTGCATTCAAAACGTTTTTTTTTTTTTTGGATATTGCTGCCTCTGCTTTTATACCCGTCATATATAAATAGCTTCGTCTCTGTGAGACATCTATAATATATCTTGATTAATGATGATCCCTCTGGGGACAAAATCCAGCATTGTGTTCTTGAAATTTCTCTGAATAATAAAGTAATTTCATTCTATGTATTTTTAAGTAAGAGTGGATTAATTATAATTTTGTTTGCGTGGCTGTCATCGGGGGGGGGAAATAATGGTCACAACCGCTTACCCCACCCTGCGTGTCCACCGCGACGTGGTGCAATGGCGTTGGAGCGCATCAAAAAATGTATAAAAAAGTACTTTATGTATAAAGAGAAAGTACTTAAATTCTTATCTTAAGTTTGTTTGTGTATTTTCTTTTCTTTTCTCTTAGATTTAGGTATTCCTATGATTTACTTTAAATTCTTATCTTGATTTTGTATGTATATTTTCTTTTCTTTTTATTTTCTTTTAGATTTAGATTCTTTAATTGTCATTTTTTACTACTTTTTACTACTTTAATTGTCATTTTTTACTACTACATAAATACCATATGAGAATAACTGCCACAGAACAAGTTTTTACCTAGTGTGGCAGTTATTAGTATCTTGTATTAACTAATTAAAAAAAAAGATGAAATCTCAAATCTCATTATTGTGGTGTTCCTTGGAGGCAAATCATCAAACACTTAAAGTCTTAGTAATTAACTAATACCTCTGGACATGAATCTAATAAGACCACTGTATCACACTAATTTCACATTCGCACTCGAAATTATTTCACAAATACGTTGGTATAAGTACTTTTCTATTTCACTGTTCTCTTGTCTCCAGTCAATTCGCCTCGCCTCGCTTGCCAAAACAACTCTGTTCACAATGATATAATAAACTGTAGATACGTCACAAGCGTGAAATCTTGGCAACTCAAAAGTAAGGTAATTGCCTTACTTGCATTCGTTATCGAATCCCGGGGGAAAGGAACACAGTATTGTACACTATTGTAAGAATGAATATGTTATTTTAGTCACCGTGACTTCAAATTACCTGATTTTTACGTGATTACTTGATTATGTGATTTGTCGTGTCTTTCAATGCGATATTTGCTACGTATGAAAGCTGGCTAGTATGGGAATAACGTGTCTATATTATAATACGTCAATGTCTGTTCAGAACGATGCCGCCGCGTATTTATAGAGGCCCGATGCTCTGAAACATTCCAGAATAGTTTAGATAATTATAAATTCATGTAGAATATTCGGAAAACTTCAATTACGTGTAGTTCTTATTATGTTACACTCTCGATTACGGTGTAATATTCTAATCCGCAAAATTGTTTATATAATTATTAAATGCCTAATTATGCGTTCTTCTAATACGTTGCCACCACATTAAGATTAACGCATGGCGATATAATTACGAATCTATGTTAGCACGCCCACAATTAACTTGAGAGATGACCACCTAAATACACCTACACACGTATATATGTCAGAAACGCTTAGCACCAAATAAAATGTTAAAAATTTGAAAAATATGCATAAATTATTTTTCTAAGAGCATAATAAGGGCCATCCAAATAGTACGTCACACGAATTTTATGATTTTTGGAGCCACCTCCCCGCCCTTTTCACAAGTGATAACATTTGTATGACCCATCCCTCCCTGGTGTGACGTCACACATTTTGAAATTAAAATTTTAGAAATTATCAAATTAAAACAGCAATTCCAAAATTACTTACATATTTCTAAATAAAATAGTTTTTCATAAAATCAACAATAAATTTAGCATTTAAGAAATATTACAAAACATAACACAAACGAATGATTCAAAATTCAATCATCTTATATCCATGGACTTTGAACACTTTCCTTTATATTATTTACGACTGGCATAGCAGTCACTTCGTTCTCGATTTGGATAATGTTACGAACATTCTACGTGTACATTAATATTTTAAAGGTTTTCGTTAGAGTTGAATTTTAAAACTGTAGATTTATACATGTGACGTCACGAACCTTGTGACTCGTCCCACCCCTTGTCACACGATGTCACACTTTGTTGACCCCCTTCCACCCTTACCGTGTGACGTAATTTATGAATGATCCCTAAAGTATTATTATATTCTGTGTTCCAAAAATATTGTTACCCAAACACAAAAAAATAGACAAGGCGTAGATTTACGACAGTCCGCCGTATTCGGTGATAACTATCCCAACATTCAAAATTAGACAGGACGTATTCATTTATGGTCGTGTAATTAATTCATTTACGTATAGGATTTTTACAATTTTATATGAGACCTTTGGAAAGCAGTCTTGGCTCTAAATGGTCTAATTAATGTTGATTTATGGGTATGTGGAGTGCGAGGGGTTCAAAAATAATTTTCATTAAAAACCAATACGGGAAACAAAAATAGCATCATGTGTCTTATGTCTACAAATACGAGATAAAATATGATTTTTCAACACCCAACATTAGTGCAGTAATGCATTTTAAATTAAAATAGGTACATCAGCATTTTGTTACACATATATGGATTATTATGTCTATAATGGGTGTTCTTAAAAAATACCTGTTTATTTGATGTTGAAGCCATATTTATATCATCATGCAAACCAGTCATTGCATTGTTTTTGATGAATATAATATAAAATAAGTATTAATATTCTTCTGGTTTGTGTCTTTTGGGGTATTATGCCGTGTTTTTACGACCTTTCTGGCCGACGTTTCGGATCAGCCCTTTTGATGGACCCTGCAATGGTCCGAAACGTCGGCCAGAAAGGTCGTAAAAACACGGCATAACACCCCAGAAGACACAAACCAGAAGATTCTGAGTGGCCGTGGAAACCTAAGAACATTCTTAAGTAGGTAGAAGTTGGTAGAAATTAGATTATTTCACTAAATTAAAATTAATATTTTTGTCACAATGATGTCTTGAGGTCTTTTTTTAGTGTTGAGGAACAATAACACTAAATAACAATCTTGTAATTTTCAGAATACGACCGAGTATTGAAACAACGATGAAATAATATTATGATAAAAGGAAACATTTAAATATTTTACAATCCAGCCGCGTATAAAAATTTCTCTGTCTCAGTCTTAACAAACACCGAAGAGCCCATCTTCAAATGTCTGACAGCGGACGGATTAAACAAGATTTATATCAGGAAGGACATCGCATTATTGATTGTCAAATATTTGTACATCCTATCCGCCGCGGTCACAGGATCAAAGACCATTCTCCAAGTCTCTCTTTGTAAACAGGTGGGTAAAGATGCTTATTTATTCTTCAAAGGAGATATTTTTATGGGCCATTATCCCCGGAACACACCACACGACCGCGGACAAGAAACCAATCCTTGCGCGATCTTCTCCTACAATAATTCATTTGGAGGATTTATTTTTAACATTCAAGTAGTAACTATGAACGAGGAAAGGATGGTTAAGAAAATATATGAGGCGAATGTTGAAGGCAACAGGAATAGAGGGCGTCCGCGAAAGACCTGGCACGATCAGGTACTACAAGTATTTGAGGATGGCCCTGTTAAAAGCCGCAACAATCGTAGAACGTGTATGAGAAGATGTATGAATGTGGCCGAAGCAAAAGTGGTGTGCCAGGATAGAAGAGTGTGGCGTTCAATCCTCTCTGCCTACCCCTGCAGGGAAACGGCGTGATGGTTAGTTAGTTAGTTAGTTAAGTCGTAACGCGATAAAATGGGAGTCTTCGCCTTAACCCTGGAAAGAGTTCGTTATCTAATACAGAACAGCGTGAAATGTAATAGTAAATTATGTATGTACAGTACAAAAATATAATATTTTTTATATTTATGACGTCAAATTTATGGTTGAACATCTTCTTCTTCTCCTTTTACTTCATCTAGGACTGCGTCCTGTCATTGCTCGGAGCCTGTTCCTGGGATACAGATGTCGCCATCTTTTTGAACATTATTATTTTTAAAAACTATCAAACTTTGTGTGAGTTTCATTATTCTTCTTTTCCTCCTGCTTGTATTAGGACTGTGACTGTGTCCTGTTGGTGTTAATGACCAGCTGTTCCTCCATCTTTTTGGTAATCTTCCTGGAGGTCTGCTACCTGCAGGTTACTCGTTCTTCGCTATATATAACTACATCGAATATTTTAAATGTCAACCGGTTTCGATATCATATAATAATTGTGCCATAAATTAAATTCTATAAACGTTTGATTTGACGATCCAAAAAGTGTGCACAAAACTGACCTAAAACCGAATAATGATTATTTTGAAAACCATGAAAGATAGAAGTTATTAAATGTATATTTTTACTCCCTTTATATTAACTCGTGGCGTCTGCTTGCTTGCTTGCTTGACGAAAAAACTTTGGATCGATTTTTAACCCTTTTCCCGTGATCCAATCGAGCTGAAACTTTGCAACTAGACTCGTGGCGACGATCAAGAAGATCTATCAAATTTTCGTTAAAAAAATAATAATTATAGTATAATTTTGAATTTTTCAAAATTTTAATGGTTTTTTTCATACAAATCAGCTAGTTGTATGGAGATTCCGACGCATATGGTAGACACGAAAACCGAAAATGAGAAAGGGAGTATTGTAAAAACTTGTTTTTTATGGGTTACTTTTTTAAGTTATTTATTTAGTTTGAATTTCTGGTGGATTGAATTAATGTAACCCATCTAACAAACAAAAAATCAATGGTTGATGGCCTGAAATTTGACATTTGATGTACAAGCGTGAAGTAAGGTGCAAGACTGCGAATCTTTGAGACTGCAAAAGTCTAGAGTTATCACCAAAAAATTTCTTGAGAACATATTTGTCTCGAGTCGAATATCTCATACCATAATTCGGTGCGCACAGAATTGCATTGACGTCTATATTTTATTAGTTTGGGCACCTGTGATTGGAACCTTATAGAACTTTCTGAAACCTTTTCCATCCAGTTAATCCATACATTACAAGAGCATTCAGGAACCTTTTAGACTCACCGATAAACTCTGGCACTCAGTTTGAAACCTTATAAAAATTTCTTGAATTTTCTCCTTCAAGAACTTTCTAGGGCATTCCAGAACCTTCATAAACTCTCTGGATCCTTCCAGACTGACTGAATCAGTCGACTTCTGATACAATCTGAAGCATTCGCGGCATTCCCATAACAAAATAATGTACTAGAAAGCACATTTTCGTCACCCACCCCCACCAAACTCTCTTACTTTCGATGTGATACCAAGGGCTATCTACCTCCATAACCACTGATTGAAATTACCAGTTCTTTCCATTTCGGGTTATTTTCGAACAAAAGCTTTTCTTATTTAACAGCTCTGCTGCGAGTTCACTCTAAGGAAAAATGTGATTTAAAAATGATATATAATAACCATGATAACTTTTTCTTTACTTGAAAAAAAAACAGAGTCAATCAGTAAAAATATAATTAAAAATTTATAGTCGAAATGCATGTGTCAATACATTTTAAAATGCTAAACGATCTCACCATTGAACTTGTGAAATGTACCAAATCATGACGCAGCTTCAATTAAGGAGCAATTAAAGATTCATATTGGAGATAAAAGAAGGTCTATTAATCTATTAATCTGACATGTAGCAAAGAACGGAGCGTGTTCGGCATCTTTAATAATACTTATGCTCGGGTTTTCAATATTAGTCAACACAAATCACATATACAACGTGATCCGCAAAAGACTGTTAGCGTATTAGGATCTTATAATTCAAATTATCTTCACATCAGCAAACTATTCTTAATATATAAATATCAACAGATAAACTATATCAATACTACTAGTCCAAAATGGTTGCAAATACTAAAACATTGGTCCAAACTTTGGCGCCAACTGTGTTCGTCCAATCCATGAATAGACAAAATAGCATTGGAATCGACATTGTCCCTACCGTTGAAACTTATCCGTCGCCATTCGGTTTTTCGAGGAAACATGAAAGACGATACGCCGGCCACACATTAGCTTGGTTTTTGAGGTTAAAATGAGGGAAGCTATTTATGTTTATTATCTTGTTGACTTGTATGTGTGGGCCATGTACCATAAATAAAAGCCAACGTTGGCGCAATTGTTGGTGCAAACGTTGGCTCTCGTTCGTATAATCGTTATGTAAGCTATAAAGCTTGAAGTTTATAGAATGTTTTGAGTTAATAATTAGTTAAAATTCCAAAAATAAGTCTGAGTCCTAGCAATTTGAAACTAGCGTGGTAAGTGAAATTTTAAACGAATTTCATTATTCTTTTACATTTTTCTCTAAAAAAACTGTTCGGTCGATTTTGTTTAAATTTTGCCGTAAAATAATATTTATATCTACGATGTAGCCTACGTTTTTTCTAAATTAAATGAACCGTTTGCTTATTATGAATTTTCAACTTAGATTTTTTTTTTTAACGAATCACATTTAAAAAAAAAAAATCGCATGCTCCATCACAGACATTAATTACATCACAAAATAAGAAAATAATTCACTTTTTAATTTTACTTAAATCCTGGCGTCATTATCTTCAAATTCCAAATCCACCATTTTGAAATTTTCAAAATAATTTGTTATTGAAAAATATTAACCAATGTATATCGTAAATAGCGTTAATAAAAGGTTTTTTTATGTGTAAAAGTTACGTCAATTTTTTTTTTACTTAAATATATTTTGTAATAGATCAACGTGGTGAAATATAAAACATTCATTTATTAATTTTTAAAATTTTAATGAATCCATACTCAATTGTGTTATTAAAGTCGAGTTACACGAGATATATATATCTAAATTCTTCGGCCGTGTTGTTCAAAGCTTTGCATTTCAATTGATAAACGAAGCCTTCAGAGATACGTACGTCTTAAGTGGTTCATGTATTGGATTTTAATAAGCACATTGTGCGAGTGTTTTGATATCAAACATTGTACTAACAATGTGGGAATATTTTTTCAATTAGTTAATGCATCCAGTTGGCATCTAACCACTTTTGTATGCGTATTTATTTTATTATTTAAGCCAAAATTATAAAAGTAGAATCAGTGTGTCTTATTGCACGTGGAAGAGAGAAATACTTTTTTTTTACGATATGCGATAAAATTGTTTACAGAACAAAATTTAGTAGATGTGCATTGTGACGCCAGAACATGATTTTTAGTTCTTAGTTAGTTTTAGTTTTTCTTAGTTTAGTTTTTCTTTTAATTTAGTTCTTCTTCACTCGTCTGTCTTTCAGGAATATTGCAATCAATATTTGATCCACTTCCTGACCATCAATTTTACTGAAATTTGAAAGAGGCGTATTCTATATGTCAATGTAATAATCATTCATTAAATTTATAAAATTAGTTTGCCTTCTAAAAAACTGTACATGTCGGTGACATCTGTCGGTTTGTATTATTTTAAAAGTGACGTTTGGGTTATGAGGTTAGAGAATTGATTAAAAGATTTAATGTGACGAAGAATATACAGTAGAAACTAATATAATATTAAAAATCACGCTTTAAGTAAAAAAATACTAAATAGAAGTAGAAAATATTTTTTAACAGCCACAGTAATAATAAGTGATCAAAGTATATGCGTATGTCAATAGAATCAAAAGCGTGGGGTGATTTTATTTTATTATAATAAATCACTTTATCAAGCCTTAGTAATGCATATTACAGATTTTATGCAGTTTGATAGTTCAGTTGCTTATTCATGTATCTTAAGACCCTTTTTATTGGTAATGTTGTCAACCCAGGAGATCTTCAGCGTGTGTAGATAAAGAAACAACTGAAATACCTCCGGCTTTTCAACGTCAGTACTTCGAGTTAGAGCTTACGACTTAGTGCAGCACGGTACACACTATTTTATTGCCCTTCAACTTCATTTTATGTTCAGGCTTGTATCTCGATGACAGGCGAGGTTCTTTATTTTATTAAATGAATTATTATTTTAATTTCAATGACTGGGTCAAGTAAAGTCAAGTCAAATACTAATTGTTGAAAAGGGTAACAATCTCAATTTTAGTCTTCTACTGAATAATGAGTTGTTCTGGTAAATTTTTTATGATAACGGCGCCACATAAATTATTCAACGAAAGTACTATTAACAGGGTTTTTTTTAGTATTCATCTTGTCAATTGTTTAATTGCATATTTGCAGTATATTATCAAAATGTAACCCAGAGTATAAGCGAGTACCTATATGTCACAGACAAGGGCATACAAATGAAAAAATATTATATATACACAAAAAGCCTTTGATGAAAAACAAAGCAGGCTGTTTGACCAGACTCTCAACAATTGATTTAAAATATGCATACACACTATAATACTATTCCAGCGTATTCAGATATTTTTTCAAAGATTTAGATAACAATCAAATATAATATTAAAAAATAGACTGAAGACCTAGACCAATACATCCCTGTAATTTTCCTGTTTGATTTCCTCAAATGTCAAAAGTAAATTTTGAGCGGCATGTTTGCTTACGATAATGTAAAATCTAAGTAATTGACGAATTGTTAAAGTTTATTTTAAAAAAAATTAAAAAATCATTCATGAGATTGATTGAAGGTACCGATCTGAATAGGTGAAGGATTATTTTTTATTTATATACAATCGACGAGGTAGTGGATAGGCCAAGTATTTCATACATACCTACCTTATAATGCATATTTTTTTAAATAAGTGATATTGAGAAAAAACCCTATTTTATAAATATACGAAAATAAGCAATAAGAAATTGAAACCTGTTTTAAGAAATAAAAAAATAAAAAAACGCTTTAAAAAATAAACAATTAAAAAGGATAATATTTTTAAAATGAACATAATAAAAAAATACTATTAAAAAAATAATGTAATACATTATAAAAAATATACAAAAATTAGAAAAAAAAACAAATGTATTTTTTTTATACATTTAAAAAAATAACGAAAATAAAAAAAGCAATTAAAGTCAAAACAAAAATTTAACTAAAACGCGTGGTCTGTCTTATGGAATCTCGCACTGAAAGGACGTTTGAATAAATAAGTAGCTCCAATTTGTCTTTAAATATAAAAAATATAAAATATTAGGTCCTTACATATGAAATTGGGGTTTAGTATGGGAGGAACATAAAGCCGATTTTTTTTATTATAATATATTTATTTAATCAAAGTATGTACCATTGCTATCTATGCATTTTTGCCATCTCATAGGTAGTTCATCGATTCCTTTACTAAAAAAACCATTCGGACGGGAATCAATAAAATCTTTGAAGGCGGTTTGGACTGCCCCATCGGAGTTGAATTTTTTCCTTTGCAAGAAGTTATCCAAATTTCGAAAAAAATGGTAATCTGTTGGGGCAAGGTCCGGAGAGTACGGTGGATGTCTTAGACATTCCAATTGAAGCTCCTCTAATTTGGTAGCCGTCTGTTGTGCAGTGTGTGGTCTAGCGTTATCATGAAGCAGCAGTGGCCTAGAGCGATTAACCAGCCTCGGTTGTTTAGCAGCTAGCTTTTCCATCATGGTTTGCAGTTGCTGACAATAGACATCTGCCGTAATCGTCTGGCTAGATTTAAGAAAGCTGTAGTGAACGACACCAGCACTAGTCCACCAAACGCTCACAAGTAACTTTTTTGGAGTCAATTTTCGCTTGGGGCATGGTTTGGCTGGTTCGGCAGGGTTCAGCCATTGCGATGAGCGCTTCCGATTATCGTACAGGATCCACTTTTCATCACAGGTAATGATTCGATTTAAAATCCCTTCATTATTGTGCCGGTTGAGTAATGCAACGCAGCAGTCAACGCGCGTTTGTTGATTAGCTTCACTCAATTCGTGAGGTACCCACCTTTCAAGCTTTTTCACCTTACCAATTTGCTTCAAGTGGATTAAAACAGTTTTATCACTAACACCGCAGCCTGCAGCTAACTCGGATGTGGTTTGCGATGGATCCGCTTCCACAATAGCCTTCAATTCTTCATTATCAACTTTGGTCTCCGGCCGTCCACGGGGCTTGTTCTGCAGGTCGAAATTTCCAGAACGAAAACGTTGGAACCAAAAACGCACTGTGTTTTCTTTTGCGGCACCGTCGCCATGCACATCATTAATCCTTCGAGCCGTTTCTGCAGCACTGGTGCCACGGTGGAACTCGTACTCGTAAATAACGCGATATTTCAAGTTTTTCATTTTGTAAACTGAGTGACGCAAAGAAAAAAACAATTGAGAAAAAAACAAATGAATTATAATTTTCAAAACACAAATACATGAGTAAATAGCTGTATAAATTTGGATTTGGAATTCCTAACCAAAGAGAAGATATTTGGGATCAAATTTTCCAGTACGGCAAAACGTCAATTTCATATGTAAGGACCTAATATTAATTAAAAAAATATCACACATCAAAAATGATTCAATATAAGGAGGCTACATTAAAATAATTTTAGAGACGCTTTTTTAATTTCACGGAATGTTGTCTACTTTCAAGCTGAGTCGTGCTGAGCATTCAGAATGAATATTCTTATTCTGCTGACAGATATTTTAAATTTAATATACGAAGCCAACCTCCTGTATCTAATTATTATTATGTGATTAGCGACTGCGAGAGTTGCATACTAATTTAGAAAGATATTTAAATTAGCACTTACAAAATCGCTACTATAGAATGGTCTTTTCTTACCATAAAAGAAAATTAAATCTACCAATATACATTTTTTCTTTTCAATATATTATTTATGGCCTAAAAACGTAGAAAGGAAATAAGATTTCAAATAGAGAGCATGAACATAATTTTACAATGCCCGTTCTTTTCAGATTTTTATCGAACTTCTATATAAATTGATCAGCATCCACAGACTACCAAAATATATAGACATGAATTAACGTAAAAACTTAGTGTTATTGTTATGGTTGGTTCGAATGCATTTGACTTTTTTAAAAATTATTACAAGCCTGTAAATTTTGATAGAATTATGAGAAGGTCAATGTAAAAAGTATATCTTAAATAAAGATAAATAATTCGCAATACATTAAAGAAGACGTTTTTAATTTTTGATTTATTTAATTAACGTCTATTCTTAAAAAAATACGTTTGTGTTTGTTCACTAGGGGATTTAATTATGTAAGAATAAATAATTTATCTGCAGTACTAATGTATTTTAAACATGCCCTCTGCTCTCACCCAATCCATTTTTCTAAAGAATGGGTTTAGTTTATATCTATAAATTTTTAGACAGGTACATCAGTTCCTAAATTGTTCGTTCGTCACTCTTATGTTATTCGAAGGTTCTCTTGTTTTACTGTATCTTCACCATATTCAGTTTACATTCATTCTGCTTTTTTAGCCACTTCCAGACTTCACTCGCGTTAGTGTTGTCATGCATTATGAATTTTATCTTGTCTTGCCACGAATGACATTTTGATATTTATGACAACTGCATTCAATTTTTCGTTGTCATCTTTCTTCAACGTCAGCAACTTTACCCTTCCTAGTGTTCTACTTCAAACTCATTCACTTCTATTTTTTTACTGTCACACTGCAATAGATCGCATGATCTAAGCACAGGTCTGCTTAATCCAGGCTTGAGAGAATCACGTAGGTGTATTATCAACTCACCAGGAACCGAATATGGAATCCCCGGTATGAGAAACCAGTGTCTTGCCCACTGGACTATGTAGATCACTTGTTCTAAACATTTATTATTTGCCAGTGATTTTATCTACGTATCTCTCAAAGATCTTTTGAGACTATCAAAATAATATATTGTTGCAGACGTCTTTAGTTCGTATTTTCGTTAAGACATTATATCTATGTAATCGATATCCTTCTCTTTCTACGAAATTTTCTCTTTAAAAAGAATAGTAAAAAGATTGTACCGAGTTAAATTTTACATAAAATTTTGTTATTTTTTTTTACAATTGAGTAAAAATTTAAGCAAAAGTTTTTCACTATTGAATTTGTAAAATATGTCACATTTTTTCCGATCAATATTTTTTTTAAATCCTTCAGTTATGCGCAAATCAATGGTGCAACGTATTGTACAATACAAAAGGCAATACCTTCAGGCTTTCAAAGCTACAAAATATATGAATATTCATCCATTCGTTTTGATGTTCGCGATAACTTGAATATATTTAAATGGGTTTTATGTAATATTCATAATTGTAATATATGCAGTGCTCAAGGGACCTATAAAGAGGAACAATTAACACTATATCGCATTTAAAGTTTGCTGTATGTGTATTTATTGTATTAGGAATGTATATAAATACGTGAGCACATTTATATACGCATATTTTATTATGATCTGGGCACATAAATGTACAACTTTGGTATCAATGGTTGGAGGATCGATTCCAATAGCTCTAGGAGTTCAGTTATAATTTTAAAATACTTTCTATTACATCATAGAAATAATGTTACGATCCAACGGAAGGTTATTTAATGTACAAATATTTTTATTTAATTTAATTAGAGATCGACGGAGACTAGATTTTCAGCCGAAACTGAAACGAAAACCGATTTTCGGCTTCTTTTCCGGTTTTGGCCGAAACGGAATCGAATCTAGACATCAATTATGATAAATAATAGAAGTATCACAGAAACCAAGCTTTTTATATGAGATAGGTGTACGGAAGTATTTTTTATACGATGACCTTAGGGCTTAAAACTTGTATGAGCAAGCTTAAGTGATCACTCTACACTTCTACACAATGCAACGTTCACCAATTTCATTGTAAAAACATCCACCCATTATCAATATATTTTTTTATTTTCTATATATGTCCCAAATCTGAGAATCTTTAATTTAAATGAACGGACTACACTAGAGATATCTGTAGTCTTTTCTCATGAAGTAGTTATATATAGATTTTGCAGCTGGTAGCGACACCACTATATTTTTTTATATGTAGGTATGTTCTCAGAACAAACCTACATTTGAAAATATTGTTATTTAGACACCTTAAAATTTTCTTTACATATTGGTCTCAATTTTTTTTCCTAGACTTACATTATTCGTTCGGATTAAATTCATCGATATTCGTACTAAATTTATTTTAGTGAACAGATCAGTGACATTTTAATAATCTTAGATACCGCAATAGCAATCTTAATACTATAAACGAATCAACTCTTTACATTTTTTTTTTTGACAATAGAAATATAATTAATATATAATCAGTAATTAAACTATAAAAAAACAATATTTGAAAATTACAAATCCTATAATCTTTGAAGTAATATCACTTTTTTAACGTTCATGATATTATTTTTAAATAATATTATTGCTTTCTTAGTTATTTAATATTTTAATCATATTACATATGTTAATCAGACAATTCACGAACGCAAGTTTCAATAAATTTTTGGTCGAAACCGAAATCGCGTCCGAACGAATTTTTTTGGCTAAAACTGATCGAAACCATAATTTCGGTCGGTTTTACTATAACCAAATGTTTTTACCTATGACGTATATATTAATAAAAAAATATTTTTAATTACTTTTTATTTAAAAACGTTTAAAAAATATAATTCAATATTTTTAAAATTTAAAATTATAATAAAAATGTTAAAGTATCCCTTGAGATATGCCAAGATTAGATATCGATTATTTAGTCGAAATTCAAATGCAATATAACAATTCGCCAAGAAAGTATAAAATATTGTAGGATCATCTTATTTTACGAGCTGAATAAAGTTAAGATTATCATGCAATAGAATCTCCATTCGTAATAATGTTTATTTTGAATCAGGTAAGCAATATTATAAAATAAAAAAATGGCCGTAAATATTAAAGAGAAATCGAGCAACATGTAATTCCATATTTCCCTATTATGAAATACAGCTTATTGTTGTGGTTTCGTGAAATAATGCCTATTATTCATGCAGAAAAAATTACTGTGACGCGTGTTCTACTTTTTCTTCTTTTCCTTGTTTCAATAGCACTTTGATTCACTTTGTGTGTTTTTCCCGCTGTAATAAATGGAAAGAAAAATTTTTAAATAAAAACAATGATGTGAAAAATATATGACGCAAGTGTTGACGGCACCAGAAAGAGAGGACGACTACAGAAGATGTGGCACATCCAGATTAACCAGATGCTGGAGGAAGGATCAATTAGGAGCCTCAAAAATCATCTAGCTTGTATGCGAAGACGTATGAATGTGGATAAGGCGACAGTTGCGTGTGACAGATGAGTGTGGCGCTCTATCCTCTATGCCTACCCCCGCCGAGAAACAGCGTGATGGTAAATAAGTAAGTAGGTTTATCACTGCGGTTACAGGCTTATTGTAAAATTTCGAATTTATATAAAAATATTAATTTTATAATATTTGTACTAGACAAATATCTTTCAAACGTTTGGTACAAATAGTTATCATTATTGCGTATCCTAAAATACATTTATCTCGTTAATATTTTTTCAAACAATAGTATTCTATGTTAGTTAGGAACTACAATGAAATAATTTTAAACACTTATTTTGGATATATATTTCTTACTCACACATTATTTTAAGATTTTTAAGCATATGGTGTAAACATTACACATATAAAGGATATTGCTTTAAAAGATTCCAATAAATATAGATATCTCATTAGTGACATCTGTATTCGATTAAGGGAATGAAAAAGCTTTGATATCCGATGGCGCTTGTTAATTACAATTACAATACCTATAAATGTGAAACAGGCTGTAAAATTTAAATATATATACAACTTCCAAAAATGTTGATAGATGTGGTATTCTATCATGGATGGAAATAAATGGTGAAGGTTACATTTTGTAAAGTGATCACTTAAGCCACCCGTACGATAGGTCGTAAGCCCGATGTACATCCAAAGACTTCCATACCTACTTTCCCATAAAAAAAATATAATTTTGTCTTTATGAGACCTCCATAATATATCTTGACCTATTGTTTTTTGAAAAACACTTATATTTTAACCGCAGTTCGTCGATAATTTCGTCAGCTCTCTCGAGTTTCAATTTATTTGTAGGTTGAGTTATTGCGACGATGCGGTGTTGTGGTGAAGAATTATTAACCTGACATGGTAGGCGGAGATAATTTGTCCAGTACCAGAAAGTGACTGCATCCGAACCTCAACGGAGAAAGTTTCATGAAAATGGAAGACATTATATTGTAATGAATTTTGTATTCAATCTATACAAATTGCTGTGAGTTGCATGTGGGGCTTATTATTTAAATAGATGCTGTTTATTTTATTATGATGTTGAGTAATTTTTTTAATGGTTTAACCAAAAAAAATGTAGGTTATCTTGTGGTTACATATGCATGTACGAGATTCTGGATTTCTGTTTTTAAGTCACCGTTAATTTTGTAATATGTCCAAAATCCAAGTAGATACGTTGGAAATAATAATTTTTAATGTTTTTCTGGCTTTTACATTTTGCAGCCTATTTTTTAAGTGCATACTATATTTAATTATTAGTATATATTTACATTTACACTCTATTTTTATTGAATTAGTAGCCTACATTTATTTCCCATAATTTAGTAAACACAATAATTTCGCTTTCTGTCCGTCTGTCTGTCTATCCCCGTTACTTCGTATAACGTCCGTAATTTCTTTCGAATTCACGCTTCGAAGCCTGAACCCCGGGCCAGCAATCCCGAACCGGCCGCTCTACGCATGTTACTACGGTCGTCTCTATGTGGACCGCCAAAATATATTACAGATTTATAGCCATAATTTATTTATTGTAACGTGTATTCCATGGAGATTTCTTTTTAATGAATAAGTTATTTTAATATAATAAGAAACGTAAATATAAATTCAAACCATAAATAACCAATTAAGATTGACAAATAATATTCCCAAATATTTCAATATGCGGGTTAATCGAAAAATACCATGATTCCTAGCAAATAATAAGTAATAGTGGTAAAAAAAATAAAATTATATTTTAACTAATACAGTGTTTCTTACTGACGTCATTACAAAATTAGTATGAAAATTCCACAATAGTTTTAATAATATACTATTGTATATGGCTATTACTTTATGGTTATTCAATTAAATTAAACACAAATTTACAAATTCCTGGAGAAGGAACTGTGGTTCCGAAATCGCATTGATGTTATCAAAAATATAGTGGTTTAAACCAGATTAATTTGTGTTATATTTAATTTATAGTAATAATTGAATAGTTCACAATAGAGTGGTTTAATATTTAAAAATATTATCTTAAATACATGTCAAAACTTTTTAATGTCTATAAAAAACATAAAAATATGAACAAAGCTGACGTTATTATGTAAAAAAAATCTAGGTTTTGTGCAGAGCTCCCCTTACACATTGTGCCACCACTATAAATGTTTGTATACTATTTTTAAAGGTTTAGATAAAATTAAATTTCTTTAAAATTTTTGGTCATTATTCAAATCGCATTCATGGTAAGTACGTATTTTATTATTTCCTCGGTTTTCATTATTGAATTTTTTAATTAATTTAATATATGGTACAACTACAATTCTTATATATTTACATTTGAAATTGACATTTTTTAAAATACTTTATAGTCATGTAGACCTATTAGTGAAGAGAAGCTCTTGAGTCTGATGAGGAAGCTTCAGTTCTTATTTTGTATAAAGGTACATATGCGAGTCATTTAATAATACGGTTATAAAAGGTAATTTGATGATGAATTATTGAAGTATTTTGAAAAAAGCTGTAGGTTTAAATGATTTATGAATTTAAGTTTGATTTTAGGAAAGTTTTAATTTTTTTGATTTGCTCTGAAAGGTTACTGATGCAGCGTATCTCGATAGGTAAATAATTGTAGTAGTTATTTAAATTGATTACCATTTTTTACTGCCTTTTTTAATAACTTCGGCCAAATCTCTTTATTGATATTTTGTGACCAGTAGCTATTTAAGCATTATTTGGTAAAAAAAAAACTAATTGACGATATAAAGCTTATTGTATCACATTCCGTTATAAAAAGGTTATAAAAACTGTTAATTTTGTACATTTAAAAATATTTTCTATGTTAAAATACAATGTCTGTGGGTTAACTACGTCAGAACATACTTGAATGTAATTTTTTAGCACCAATGTCGAAAAAATTAATTATATTTAACTATTATTTACGAAAACATCAGAGTATATTGTTAAAGAAAATTACATTTTTCTTAAATATGCTGCCCTCACAAAAAGGCAGCCATTAGGCCATGCCTTACTTGTCTATTGCTTAGGGACGACCCTGGTTTTATGAAAACGTTAGGTTTACTAGTGCACTATTAAAGTAAGAGATTAAGAACATGTTAAAATTCTGGGTAGATAAGAACAAACACGTCGAATTATATTTACATTTTGATATAAAATATATATTACATTATGGAAATTTTGTTATATCAAACACGTATATAATGAAGTCTCAATGTTTCAAAATCACGAAGTTTGCATACTTGACACCGATCATGTTTTGCCTTCGTCGATGTCACTAGGTTTGTAGACATTGATTGATGCCGCAGAGAAACAAAAATTTCACACACTCTGACGCTTACCTTGTGCGCTGTAGATACGGCCTAACTTGTCGGTGTGTGGGCTGAGAGTTCATCATCATTCGTTATGTAATGTTTGGAACAAGTAGATGAGTTGGGGTGTTTGGGAAGTATGTTTGATAAGAACAGAAAGGCTGGAAAGGACATGGAAAGAGGGTGATTGCGAGAAGTAAAGTAAATGGTGCTTTAAAAGCATCATTACCAATGCTCACAAGTTTCCTTTATATTGTATCGGTACACAATGAAAGTGAACCCCAAATCTGAAAAGGAGCGAAAGTAAACTGAATGCAGTGAAAATGAGATAACTTTCCATTAATGATGGAGTAAAGAATTAACAAACGAAGAATGATCTTATCATAATGAATAGGGGAAGACGGGGTTTGTTGGCGTTATGGCGTTATGGTTATCGGTTATGGCGTGAGCAGTTATGGTCTTACCTATAAAACATACATTGATAAAATCAAACAGTTACAATTAAGATTCCTAAAACTTATAGTAGATAATAGAACTAAATGTATGTACAAGGATGATTATAATAAATTATTCAAAGTATGCAAAATATTACCAATTGACCAAAAAGTAAAATATAATATAATACTAGAAGAAAGGATGAATAATATTAATATATACACTGACACGCACCATAACTATGCAACCAGATCGACAGGACAAACAATGAGAATACCA
Organism: Agrypnia vestita; assembly: GCA_016648135.1. Taxonomy (NCBI): domain Eukaryota; kingdom Metazoa; phylum Arthropoda; class Insecta; order Trichoptera; family Phryganeidae; genus Agrypnia; species Agrypnia vestita. Next base: position 69,609 of record JADDOH010011675.1, read on the forward strand.
ATCACTAACAACGTGTATGGCGAAAGAAAAAGAGATTATATTGTGCCAAGACTCTTTAATAAATTAGATAAAAAATTCTTTGAGATGATGCAAGACAAAAAAACTCCGTTGGTTTCAAAAAAGTACAAGCTAAAAGAATATATATTAAAGCTATGTACCTAATCTTACATTAATTTATAATAACACATCATGCATCACTTGTAAAAAAACATGCAACACTCGATAATGACCTACTTACTATCTTCATTATAAAATAAAAATTATTGTCAAATATTAAAGGCAACCATGCCGTAAAACTGCTGTGCAGTTTGGCATATGTTTAATGCAATAAATATATAAAAAAAATTAATAAACATATAAAAAAAAAACACTTTCAACATTCAGATTTATGAATTTTTTATTTTCAAAATAAGAAAAAATTCTCACAATAAGCGGAATTTATAAGAATAAGCGAATATTTAGGGACAATATAAAAAAGCTTAATTTACACCACCTTTGGGACAAATTGCAACAGTCAGTCAGAACCGTCAAATATATCTGTATTGCAGTTAATACAAATGAAACATTGATTTTTCAAAAAGTATGTCCATATTTTGCCCAATCTTCGGATTTTTCATATTTATCTAAAAACATGTATTTTTTTACAAAAACATTATTATTTATCATCCATCCTATTTTCATTCAATTTACTATCTTTTTAAATATTTTTCCCATTTCCTTTCGAATTTGAATGAAAATATATCACTCATTTAATTATACAAGTTTAATTGAACCAATTTCTTTTTGAATTTGAGCACGCTGCAACACACTACGGTAACCTTGTTGCAACTAACCCCCGGTGCACAAAAATTAATTGTAACATCAAAATTCTATATCTGTTTTTGCGTGTTTTTAAGATTTGTAAGTCATAATATTTAAAAATATTTACTTTTATCAGAAAATATCAGTTTGATTGATTAAAAACGCTTTTTATGCAACCTCGTATGTAAAACATTAAGAGTGGTACTGAATTTACCCCGAATTATGTATGGCATTGTCATCTATCATCAAGTAGGTAAATTTCATTAAAATCACGCGATAAAGTCAGTAGGGCGGCAATTTTAAAACGATATATGCAACATACCCCTGTTGCATTTATCCCCGTCTTCCCCTGCGATTAAAAAACGATCGCTTATATTGCGTATCCACGAAAGAGAGTTTGATTTCGGTACGTACTGGTTACGTCATTTAACTCCGCATTATTATACAATAATGAACCATAGCTCTTTTCGCGCTCACCTCTGTACTGTCATTAGCTCATCGATGATCTGTGTACCATTAAATGATTTGGTCGTGTTAAAAGAATGAATAAAGAGAGAATGACCTAAAAGTAAAGATATATAACGCTGACGATGAATATAGACAGCACCAAAGAAAGAAGAAGTCTGCAGAGGACTTGGCATGTTCATGTAAAACAGATACTTTAGGATATGGTATTGTCAGAAGCCTCAATAGACGACTCCGACGCGCTTGATAGAAGAAATGTATGATTGTGGTTTAGGCTAAAAAAAAGTGTGGCTCTTCATCCCTTCCGCTTAACCCCACGAGAAACTAGAATGATAAAATAAAATACAAATAAATAACATGTTTCGCGGGCGTTTCTTCCCACAAATCCAATAACTTATTTTCTCTGCGAAAGGTTGCGAGTAAATTCCGGATTTCAGACAAATGCGATTCCGAAAAATATTATTTTCTTACGTCGACATTTCTGTTCCCCCATTCTTCAAGCAAAAGGTTATATTGTAGAGACGGGGGTCGCAAAAACAATCCCCACCGCGAGGGCAGAACGGATCGGTTTACATTACACTGGACAATTTCTAATTTTGTTTTCAACCACTGGATTTCAAGTGCAGGGTGTTCCACATTGATAATAAACATTTTAAAAACCAAAAAAAAATTTATTTATGGTTTTTGTGTTTAATTTGTAGAACTCCATATTTATTTTTAGCGAAATTTAAAATAAATTAAATTTTTAATAAATATTATTATTAAGTTCTACGGGTTAAGTATTTTTATGTGTTACAGCTGTTTCGGCTTGTAAGGCCATTATCAAACAGTGGATATACCACGTACAAACGACTTATTTATACAATTTTAAGTTACCCCTTCGCATTTAGAGTAATTAGATATTTGTGGTGAAGCCCTGTAGTAATGTACGTTTTTTCCCGGGCACTTATCCTTAAAGGTGCCTAGGTTAACGTTATGCTTAATTATCAAAATTCCCCGTTTTCTGCAAGTGTTATTTATAAATATTATTTTAATTTATGTCCTTGATTATTGGTTTTTTAAAAATATTTAGAAGTGGAGAGAAGATCATTTTTTGTTGATTATTTAAAAGTTTAATATTTGGATCCTTTTTATATTTATTTATTTCTAGTTGCTCAAGTAAATTCATCCTAAAACCTTTTGTTTCTATATGTAAAGGTTTTGGTTCGTTATCATCTTGCGGGACGTGGTTTTCATTTAATAAATGGGCCGCAAATTTTGACTCTAAATTTTTATTTTTATTGCAGCGCATGTGTTCCGCGAATCTAGTTAAAAAAGACCTTCCCGTTTGTCCTATATATGTGGCATTGCAATCTTTATGATTACATGTTAATTTGTATATGCCACTGTTTTCTAATTTAGGTGTTTTTAAGGTTTGTTCCTATATTGTTATTGGTTCTAAAGGCTATTTTTAAATCACACTTTTTAATTTCATTAGCTATTTTTACTGAAGTTGGGCCGAAAAATTCTATGCATGCGTATTTATTATTATTATTATTATTATTAATTATTATTATTATTAAAAAAAAATTTAGATAAAAATTCACCGTACGTTTATTTAAAGATGTCCATTGTCTTTCGTGTATTCACGCGATGATGAAGGGCTTTAGGGGCAGAATAAAGGGATTACTAGGCCGGCATACCATAGAGAATTATTGAGTTTTAGGAAGGAGTGGTGATGTTGTAGCGTGAAAGATGGGTTGCGGTTGCGAGTTATTTATTTCTTACCGGAGATAAGCTCCGGTGGCAAGTGAAGATAAAGTAACAACGCAAGACTGTGAACACGCGCGGCGGGAGGACCACCCGAGACGAGAGTGTAGTGTGGACTCCCGACTCGATGGTGGAGGCTCGATGATGATGTGAGAGTGTACTGTTTTTCTTTTTCCAGAATATAAAGGGCTTCCAGCCCCTTTATATACCCCCGCTGATTATATAAGGTTGCCGACAAAGCATTAACCTTTTTGTCGGTTAATGCAATTTTGTGTGCCTAATCTATTAACTTATTCGTTTGACTCTAGTCAATGGTATTATCATAACAACACAACAATACTTGACTTACCTACCTAAATTATTTTACATACACTTTTGCAACACTGAATCAGCTTAAATTTCAAAATTTTGCTACAGATTCAACAAACTCGACCGAGATAATTACAAACGAAGACATCCTAAAGAAATCCGAAAAAATCTAATAGACAGAGAACATTCTCAGACATAATATACAGAATATCCGGTGACCGATATCGGAGCCTTTATTATCATAAAAAATGATCAATTTTATCAACAAAACACCTCCTATATGTCATTTTTCTCCAGCCGTAATGAAACGGCAGTCATTTAAATTTGCATATTAGCCAAGCATGGGCACGTGTGTCAATTTACTAATATCTACCCATGTAGAGGTCCTGTAAATATCAAAGAGATCTTATTTGAAATATAAAATAATAAGGATCAATATTACGTTAAGCATTGCACCAAATTTTAAAAATAGAGACCAAAAGAAATTTTACGAAAAAGAAACAGATTTTTTTTAGTTTATTAGCTATAAAAAAGAAATGACATATAGAGAGTGTTTTGTCGATGAAATTGATAATATTTTATACTATTAAAGACTCCGACACCGATCACCGGACACACTGTAAACGTCAAAAATGAAATTAATTGCGGGATGAAGACAAAGAGAAAACCTACAAAACAAATGCCAAAATAAAAAGTGGACAATCATGACTTGTTTGCAATGGACTGAAACTGTATAACGACTTACCGCAACATACAAAACAACTGTATATTCATAGATACAAAATATAAGTGAAAAACATACTGAGACGTACACAGATGTGGACAACTAACTTAAAAAATAAGTGACAAACATACTCGTAAAATAGAATTTACATAATTTTATATAAATTTACTTATCTTTCCAAATGTTGATATATGTACCTACATAAAAATGAAATATTCATAGACCTCACGGTAATTTCATATAAATTTATTTTTGTATCCAAATGTTGATACATGTACATAAAAATGAAATTTTCAATTTTTCGGGTCTCTAATATTTTTCTAATAAAAAAAATAAAAAAATTCATCAAATAAGACGAATGCAGACACATTTTGGATGTTGTCTAGGACAGAGAACATTGCACTGATAAGAATACATTTCTTTTACATGAAAGAAGAAAAAAGGGAACAGATTTATTAGAGGAGAGGGGAGATTGTGGGGGAATAGGGTAATAGTAGTTTAAATAGGTTCGACGGGGTAGACCTCTTTCCATTTAAAAAAGACAATCGAATTAGTATGTGTGGAGCCGTGCGTACAACGCACGTGGTTTCGTTGCGTTGGTATTTACGGGTATAAACATCAACACAACGAAACAATGCGCCCCGTACGCACGCACAGCTTACACAAACTAATTAGATTGTCTTTCTTAAATGGAAAGAGGTCTACTACAAGTGATAAGGAGCAGGGATGGTTTGTGGTGGTAGAGTACGATGTCGGTGATGATAAGTATGCCAGGACTTTTAGGGCAATAAATGTCTGCGTTTAACATATACTTTTAGTAAGTAATTTATCTAAATTGGAATTAAAATATATTTCCTTACTTTCTTTTTATAACTAAGTATATATTAAGAGTTATTATTGTTTAACTTCTTGTTTCGGGAAGAAAAGAATTTCCTATTACCGAGTGGAGAAGTTAAAGTGATTGGAATGTGTGATATTAATATCGAAAGAATGATTTGTTTCAAAAATATGATTAGGAAACACTGAGAAGTTGATGTTTTTAAGGCAGAGGTGATGTTCATTTAATCGCGTGTTTAAATTTCTCGAGGGTTGGCCAATATAATTTTATCGTAATCACCGCAAGTTATTTCATATATGTTGCTTTTTTCTGATATAGGTACCTATTTTTATTTTTGAATTAAGAAGTATTTTTCTATCTTATCTTCTATTTATCTAAATTCGTTGTAATATACGTACTAATGTACAAATATAAATACTTTTTATCGGTACCTAAGTAATAAATAGTTCGGGAAGATAATATTATTTGTCTATAAAACATATAAATAGTCGCTGTCTGCGCGTTTCAATTTATTTAATGTTTATTTTGATGCTAAATAAAAGATAAAGATTATTATTGCGATAGTCAATTCCGCAGCGGGTTTCAGTCGGGGCGCTGGAAATGGTTCTTCGTCCCGAACCCATTAAACGAACATCATAAAAAATCGACCCGTCGAAGCCGGTTTATGACCCCTGATCGGGACTAATAAAAAACGAAGGAAGAGCGTAACATGTGGTGTTCTTTTTAATATTCCCGGAGCGACAGGTAGCGAGCAGCGCGCCCAGAGGGATGGGCAACTGGGGGATGGTTACACTCAAGTTTTTTTGTACTAACAGCACTCGCGGACACACAAGGTCGGTATAACACACACCGGACCTAGGGCTTGGTTAATAAGGTCACAGTATTCAAATTAAAACAACCTTTAAAATGTGCTATGTAGTCGAAATATGTCACCTTTTTTTATCAACTTTTATAGTGCTGGTAAATTTCCCTTCATAGTGTGATAAATAATTCAGAGTTAAATCTGTACATAGGCTCACTTCAACATATGATCATTAAATATGTAATTTTTGGAGTGAGTGATATCAGAAATCAGGCTGCCGAAATAATCCGAAAAAATAATAAAAAATTATAATAATGTCGCGGGACGTGGCTTTGGGAAGGAAAGGCAGAAAAAAAAAATGGGAAGGAAGGAAATGAAATTAATTCAGTTTAATTTGTTACCAAGTAAAGTCACTGAACAAGAGTTAAATTGTAGTACCGTTAATAATTCTATATTCGTTAAATGTTTTCCGAATATTTCATGCACTTGTAATTGAATTGCTCCTTAATTCGCACTGACCGATCGTTTAATTGGCGGAGAACGCAAAAATCTATGCTTTAAATGAACTTTTACTTTGAACCAACTTAAAACAACCGGCCCTTAGTGATCACTTCTGGTGAATTCCGTTCAATGTTCGCTCGTAGAAATGAACGTAAAAATTCAAAGAGAAAATCGTTAATTATCAAACTTTCTACCTTTGACTTTTTTTCTATATTTTTATATGAATCTGTTAGTGTTCTTCTATCCTGACGAACAGATAGTAATATTGAAACCAGTCGAAATTCAACTAATCAATGTGATTTATGCCAAGATATTTTTTAATGTGATTCCACAAACTGCAAAACAAAATTTTACAATAAAAATAAAACGATTAAAATGGTCTAAGTGAATCGGAAAATAAATAAATATAAAATAAATATTAATTTCATGAAGTTAAGTGCACTAGTTAATTACAAATATTGTCACACAAAAATACAAACATTAATTTCATGAAGTTAAGTGTACTAGCTAAATTACAAATATTGTCACGAAAACACTATTTTCATAACCTGCCCTAACATGTGTTTGCCCTCTGTGTTTGTTTTTGGCGGAAGGCGTGTTCTTATTTTGTTCATGCTGGAGCAGACTGTATTTGTGGAAAATGACGTCACATTTCCAACAGCTATTTTTATTTTCAATGTTGGACATTTATTTTGATCATGTTTTATATTATGGAAAGGATTTATGAAATACAACATGTATTTATTTACGTTTATTTGATATTCGGAACCAGAAAATATAATTTAAAAAAATAATGCCTTTAAACATTTCCCTGCATTCCTAGTTATATTAGATTTTTAATATATATATTTTTTCAACTTAGTAAAAGCATTACAATTATTTATAGTTTGTCCACATATTTGATTGCATAAATTATATACATATTGATATGCATTATATTATCTTTGCATGTCGTTTTAAACATTCTTAATTAAGTCAATTAATGATATGGTAATTCTTGGAATTTATATTTATTGAACTATACGTTATAAAGATAATATAAATAATTGTACTATTTTTTTCAGTGCTCTTATAATAAAAAATTTCGACTGAGAATGAAGCTCCAACATTTCGTTCAGCTAAACCAAACGAGAAGGTCTCGAACTTCTAAAACTGACAACAGTTACTATTTTCGCTAATAACAAATTAATCCACCTCGATGATGGATTACTAAATATTATAAGCAGTGGCGGACTAAAGCCTTTGAGACCATGAAGGTGAACTGTTATTCGAGACCCTTTGATTTTGATTGAAATTGCTGATTGAAATTTGATTTTCCCAATATGTCAGTCAATGGTATAAAATACCTTATTCTTAGAAAATTACAAAAAAAATAAAAACCATCATTTTTATAGAAGAAGTATTAAGCTTATTTATTTATTAATAGCAACAATATTGTTATTACACATAACACGATTTTTTGTACCGAAAAGACCAGAGGTTTTTTAAGAGATTATTAATTGAAAAAACTAACTCATAAAAACCATTTTTTTATTATACTCCCTCTCTCATTTACTAGTTGAAACAGGTATGGCGCTTACCCCACGCGATGGGCTTGAGTCAGGCGATGCTAGGAAAGGGAGTAATAAAAAATTTCAAAAAATCAAAATTATACTACAATTATTATAAAAAATCAAAATTATACTACAAAATTAGAATACAATTATATTTTTAAAACGAAAATTTGTTAGATTATTTCTATCGTCACCACAAGTCTGCCTGCAAAGTTTCAGCTCGATTAGATCACGGGAAAAGGGTTAAAAATCGATCCAAAGCTATTTCGACAGACAAGCAAGCAGACGCTATGAATTAAAGGAAAGGGTGTAAAAAACTAACCCATAAAAACCAAGTTTTTATTATACTCTCATTCTCATTTACTAGTGGAAACAGGTTTGGCGCTTAACCTATGCGTTGGGCTCGAGTCAGGCGTAAGCTATGAAAGGGAGTAATAAAAAATTTCAAAAAATACAAAATTATAGTATAATTATTAATTTTTTAAAACAAAAATTGGTTAGATCATTTTTGTCGTTGCCACGAGTCTGTCTGCAAAGTTTCAGCTCGATTGGATCACGGAAAAAGGGTTAAAAATCGATCCAAAGTTTTTTCGCCAGACATGCATGCAAGCAGACGCTACGAGTTATAAGAAAGGGAGTAAAAATGTGAATTCATTATGTTCAAAAGGGACGTAGTAAAATTTTATTGATTTTTACTGATAGTATTCACAATGATGTTTTGTATTTTTAAGCAGAGTAGATGTCCGATAACATTTTTCAGAACGAACTTTTTTAAGCAATGTGAACAAAAAGCGCTTCTGCGCCCTTACCAGATTAAGGGCCCTGAGTCTTAAGCGCCTTGAGTTCTATTGTAGATCCGCCCCTGCATGGAAGGTGTGATGCACGTCATTAGTACTGTATTTTTTCTAGGGAGAGTAGGTATAGGTATAGATATTTTTTTGGGGAGCTATAGGACTTACGACCGATCGTACAGTTGGCTTAAGTGATCACTTTACACAATGTAACGTTCGCCATTTCCACTCATGATAGAATACCGTGTGTATTAAATTATGGAAATTGTATATATTTTAATTATACGGCAAAATATTCTGAATGAAAATACTAGTCTAAGGGAGTTTAAAAAATTTTGAAATAATATTTCAGGCGTATTCTAGTGTAATGTTAATAATTCAGAAGAATCTCATTACACATATAAAGAATATTGCTAAAAATTCCAATAAAATCAAAAAATAGATGTCTCATTAGTGACATCCGTGATCATTTAAAGGGAATGAAAAAGCTTTGGATGCCGGCCGCGCTAAGGATTGTTGCAACACATATACGAAACATGCCGTATAATTAAATATATACAACTTCCAAAATTTAATAGACATGGTGTTCTATCATGGGTGGAAATGGCGAACGTTACATTGTGTAAAGTGATCACTGTGATGTTCCTGTGACAAAAAAATCCAGTACTGTTCTGAAAAATTTGGACAAACTCAAAATATTCTGTATTAAACCGATTTTTTTTTTATAATATTTCCAAAATAATAAATATATAAACATAAAATTTTCATTGTTTTACATTTCAAAATTTCTTCCTGTGAACAATTGATGGCCCCTTTACTAAGCTTTTGCTCAAAATATAATAAAACAATTATTCTCATAAATTACTCATGGTGTTCGTTTACACGGTAACTATGAAAACATATTTTATTATTTTACAGTTTTATTAGGAAAATATACGCATTCTGTGATCAATTCGCGATATAAAATACACGGCTATAAAAAGCGGAACGTGATTACAAATTTATTTCAATTTTATACAGTTGGTAAATAGACAATAACAAAATAAATATTTATCGCGTTTAAATTTCCTTTATAATTGCTCAAAACGTTGGCTTTGTAATTGCAGTTATTAATAAATGTACAGCCCTATATACAAATATAAATAAACATATTTACTATAAATATAAAGTCTTCTTAGTCTTCAGTCTTCTTTGCTCCGGAGCTGGATTTGAGCCTCTTCAAACTTTTTCCACCTGTTTGGGTTTGACGCTTGCGCATCCAGGCATCATGCGCCATCAATGTAGTTCATCTCTTGGGTGGCCTTCCGACACTTCTTTTATTTGTCCACAGCTTCTACTTTAATATTCGTGGCGTCCATCCGGTGTCACTCTGTTTAGCGATGTCCTGCCCATCACCATATCAGTTTTGCAACACCATTCATGACATTGGCAACTTTGGTTCTCCATCAAATTATGTACGTAGACATCAAACATTAAAATGTCAATTCTTCAACAATTTCTCACAAACAACTACCGCAAACAAAGTTGACATGAATTATAAAACTAATTATTGCCCTGCTAAAAATCATTAAAAAATGATGCAACAAATATTTATTATTTTTGACAATAAACAACATACCGTCAACAGGTATTATATATTATAAAGATTGACCTAAATAGATGGTCCTAGAATGACATTAGAATACAAAGTATAAATGAATATTTAATGAGTATTTTGAATATGATATAATTACACAATACACTTTTTATGATAAATTAAAAATAAATAATCTCTCAACGATAAATAAAATTAAAATAAATTATAAATAATATTCAGAACAAAATAACGACGAATTAATATTTTAAATCTCAAAATTAATACGTATTTCAGCTTGGAAAACCAAAAATACGATTTGTCACATTACCTGGTCTCAAACGATCGAGTAAGTCTTGAAAAATGAGTTATCTAATGACTTATCTAAGATTGACTATAATTTATTTTAAAGATTGGAAATATTTGAATCGCACAGGGTGTGCGATTCCGTTTTGTACACTGAAATATACCTACATGTTATTACAAATTGAAAATTTGTTTTAGAGTAGGGTGTAAATATTTATTGATATCAGAAACCACAAAAATATATACACATCGTCTGACAATATAAGAATTTTGTCTTTCAAATATCAACGTATATGCATATAACCCAATTTTACTATTGGTTTGGTAATGCACAATTTCACAAATTTGAGAACATCTAGGTATACCCTATTTACGGCGTAAATATCAATATAATTTTTTTTTTCAATGTGATTAATGTGAATTAAATTACAAACAGTTCAGTCCAATTACAAATACACAGGAGCTTTATTTTGAGTTGCCGCATTTTTTCATTTGAAATATTCCTGAAATGCTAATATTCCTGAAAAATAAAAGATGAAGGCTACTCACATATGTAATACGAATTGTACGATATGTGAAATGAAGGGATAAAAATTATTAGGTATGTTAATTTTAATTTATTAAAATGAATAACTTTGTCCAACCACAAAGTTATCGTTATAAACATCCGAAAACCGTAAGCTACATGGGTAGCTTCAGTTACCTGCAATCATAAAGATTTGACTAACAACGTCCAAGAATGCAGGACAGGACAGAACAAAGTAAAAACCTCCTCTCTACTTATATATGGTATTAGCTTGAAATAGCCGATCCCAAAGGAACAGGATAAAGTGAGGAGAAAGCAAAAGATAATATTTCATATTCTTCTTACTTAGAAACTAGAAAACATGTTTGCTTTTCCCGTAAATTTTTTAATTTGTAATATTTTGAGTTTGTTCAAATCTTTCAGAACAGTGCTGGATTTATGTCACAGAGACATTATTAATCAATTAGTGTATATTATTATTACACACAATAAAGTATATTGCTCCCAAAAATTCCGTAATCAATGTAGATTTTCTCATTAGCGACATCTGTGGGGATTTAGGGGAATGAAAATGGCTTTGTACAGGCCGCATGGAAAAGGCGCTTACAACTCATATATGAAAGCTTTTCACGCAATTTGAACATATATACAACTTCCAAAAAAATGAATAAGCATGGTATATTCTATCATGGGTGGAAATGGCGAATGTTACAATTGTGTAAAGTGATCACTTAAGCCAACCATAAAAAGACAGGTCATAAGTCCTGTTACACCCAAATGACTTCTATACCTACTTTCCCATAATTAATACAGTTTCGTCTCTGTGAGATATCTATAATATACACTAATTTTTAATTTGTATTTTGAAGCCTTTGACCGAAACCATGGTGAATGATGCAGTACCGTCAAAACGTCGAAATTGACAGAGCCTAAAAGTATTGTCGCGTTAAAACCTACCCAAGTATTAAAATAATGATTTTTCTTCTAAAAGCTTTTGGACATATATCTTCAAAGCTCAACAAAACGACGCAAATGTGGAATAACCTTTTAGCTAATGCGGCATAACTTAAATTTTAATCAGCAGTGGTATTTTCCTTCCGCACGCGTGTTTTACCCCGCTTTTCCCCCGGCAAACATTGTCTCTATTAATTATCCCGTGCAACCGCCCGCCCATCTAGTGTGCGATCTCCACCAAGGTGAATTGAGATGATTAACGTGCATACATTTCATCATGGCTAACCACCCAGGGCGATCTGCGAGTGTGGATGTTATTACACGTTCCAGGTAATTTGAATAGATATTTCTTAATGTTCCGACTTATTGTGATAACCAGAACTAAGTGAATAAATTAAAACGCTGTAATTTATTCAGAAATTCAATTCAACCTCAACATTCCATGAAAAAATATTTAGATTCATTCAAATCGTAAGTATTTTACAATAGCGAGGGTGGTAAGGGAAGAATAGATTATGTTTGTAATATAGTATTAATAACAAAATTTAGAATATTTTCTGGATATTTCCATGGTTTAATTAATTTAATAAATAACTCCAGACTCTAAAAGTTTGAACTGTAACATCTTGCTGCATATTATGCAAATACAAAATATAATTATATCTACTATCTTGAGCATTTTCGTTATTTCATTTTGCAAAAGAAAAGCGAATTAAAAACAATCATTCAATTTCAATTATAAAGCGATAAAAAAACTATAATCGTGAATCGGAAAGTAAATATAAAGCACCAATTTTAAAATAAAATACTACTAAAAACACAATAAATAATTTGAAATATAGCAGTAAAATCAAAACATAAATACAATTATTTATCAGAGGAAATATTATATGCAAAAACAGTTCAAAAACCTACAAGCTCTTATTTTTTCCACAATTACAGATACAGATATTATTATAATAACATATGCGTGTTCTTGTAATATATAAAATAAACAAAATCTGTTAAGGGCCGACTTCCAGTTTTCTAATTATTTTTTAACGCATTCTCTACACATTATATTTAATTTTAAGAAGAGACAGTTGTCAATAAAATAAAATCAAATATATTTTGAAATACGCTATTATTTAAGTAAATGTTACGAAGGATGGATAAACATTTTAAAAGAAAGGTTTTAGAACAAAAAGTAAGTTCACTGACTCACTGTCGAGCAAGAAAATGGATTTCATTCCTTTATACACAGTTTATTATGTGTGGATCATAATAAATATTTGCGATATAAATATATATGGCTCTAAAATTTTCAAAACAATAAAACTTATTTATTTTTAAGGATATCCTTTGTCTACTAATGTATGTGAAGGTACATGTTTACGTTGCACGTGATGCCTAGCGAGACGAAAAGTTCTAAGGGTACAGAAAGTGCTGGTTTAACTTGTCATGGAGAGTGTATCAACTAGAAATTCATATATCAGTAAATAGTTTTTGAGTTATTCTTATTTTCGGACCATTTTTATAAATTTATGAAAAGATACACTTTTCCAATTTTTCATATTTTCTCGCTATTTAATTTCAATATTTCGTTAAGGTCATGTCTTAAGATATAGTACGAGGCAAATTAAAAAACACAAGAAATCTCGATGGGTAAAACTGTATTTTCCAATCGAAATAGTGTAAAATATCCTGATTTCCAAATCTTTCAACCAAGTGTATTATTAATTCGTGTTGTACTACAAATATGTATGTTTGTTATGATAGTGAACAAAAAATTACGAACAATACGTAAAATCATGTACTTGTGAAAATTTTCTGGAAAGTTCTGTGATAGAATGGAGATAAATTTAATTTCTAAGGTCTTTCAAAAAATCGACGGTTCCCACGTACAGTCAAATCAGCAAAAATTATTATTTTATGTTTTTTGATCTTAAATCATCCAATTCACTCTAAATTTTCGGATAGTGTTAAAAAAATCGTTTCAAACAAAGCGTATATTAAAGGAATTTTTTAAAACATTATCCGAAAATATAATCGGATCGTTAAAGATACTAAAACGAAAATCGAATTTTTGCAGTTTCGTAGGGACCTTCGAATCTTGATATATAATATTATAATTCTTGTAATGTTTTTATTAATTATTTATTTCTTTAGTTGTAATGGGAAAAAAGCTTTACCTTCTTGTAAATAAAAAACTTATTGTAAATAAAAACAATCGAGTTTATACCTTCAGATACAAATAGATAATGAAAATTCATATTTCAAACAAAAAAGCTAAATGATGCATTTGTACTGAAAGTAGGCCCTTAAGTGTTTCTCTTAAATTACCGCATAAGTGGCCACGAACGCCCAAGGGTGCGTAAGTGTAGCGTATGAACTATTATTTTCGATCAATTTGTAGCGAGAAACGAAAAAGAGATATTTGTTTTAAAGTACGGAAGGACCATAAATAGAAATAGTGAATTATAAATAATATTAATCCGCTTGAACTGAACTAAACAAGCGTATAATTGATTACCCAATCTGTAATCAGTAATGAATCCGTAATCGGTAAATATAAAACTGACATTCTAAAACCGAGGAGAACTTCACATAATCGAATAAATAATCCGAACATTCTAGTTTTAGAATAATTTGGAAATAACTGAAAACTAGTAGAATGCACAGGAATATGCGCATTTGAATTTGGTTAAGTCATAGAAACGAGCAAATACAAGCGAACTGAGAACCCGTGTGGTAAGCCACAGAAACGGTTCGAATATAGTGTACCAGAAACAAGTAGAATATTCTAAATTTATCGTTTCAGAGGTAAGTTTATAGAACTCCATAATCGTACATATGGAAATAAAAACACATGTTTTTTAAGTTCTACTAGAACTAGTAGAAACTTAAAAAACATGTGTTTTTATTTCCATATATGGAATATTCTAGTACGTACGAAGTGCGAATAGTGTTCCAGCTAAAGATTAATTGATTTTATGTGTTTCATTTGGATCCCACCGCTGAGAATTCATCACAAAATTTAAAAAAAAAACTAGCTATACTTCCTGACTTCCGAGTTGTATGTATATTAATTTCATATTGAGTCATATTATATTAAATAATATTTCATTAAAAAAACTTGTGCTCCCGTGGAAGAAAAAATCATGAATAAAACAAATACCAAATGAAAGTGAGTTTTAGTACATTTAAATATTTTCCCCGCGTGTTCATTAGAAACACCATTATTTTTAAATCTATATTTTATTGAAAAAAAGCGTCTTCCTATTTTTGACTGATGATTGAATATTTCAAAGCTACATCTCATGGTAGAAATGATGTTGCGAGCTTAAAATAGTCGTGTTGACTTCGAGTCAAATTAATTTCAATTTCAATTTCGCTTTATAAATCGACTTGGACATCGACCGAAAATGCATTTTTCTCTTTTTTGTACTAATACATATAAAATACACTTCTCACAACAAAATTAAAAATAAATATTTCTGCTTTTTTCAGAGATCTTTCTTTTAATCTCTTACTTTAAATTTTTTTTGTACCTGTATTATCTGGTGTCTGCCAAAATTCCTCGAACTCAAATATCATAATATCCAAACCTTCCTACCTGCTATAGTGTTTAGTAGTATAAATATGACAGTTTTGATAGTATAACGTAAGTTTGGCGCCGCTGGCTCCTACTCTGTACGGTTTACCTGATCAAGATATTATCAAAAGTACTTTATTTCTCTCACAAGCACCACAAACATTTAAGTTATACCTGTGTATAATTATCATTATCATAAATGGATTTGCCACGTATATGCCTAAGTGATCTCATTTCCGCTGCATTCAGTCATCTATTTCCATTCCTCTGTTGCAGACTCTTAGCTCACTTACATAGGTATATCAGTGTTAGTAGTACCTGGATAGGGGTTAGTGCAGGTGTTAACAGTGGCATGCAGCGTATACAAGCAAAAAAGCTGTTAATTGTTAAAGATTCTGGGAAACGAAAATTAATTAAATAATCAGTATCTTCTGAAAAACACAATTTAAAATTCTATTCGTAATCCATGGCTACGGCTAGAGTTTTTATTTTCGATTGTTTCCGTACACAACTTCATACCAATATTTTTCCTAATTTACTTGTTTGCGCACATCAAATTTGTTTCTTGAATCTGTAAGACTGTTTTACTTAACTGAATATTTTCCTGCTGAAGCCGTATTATATTCATCCTGTATTTATGTCTGCGAGTTTTATGTACTTAGCAAGTAAATTTTCGTACTACAACGTGTTTCTTCAAAAGTTATAATTTTAGGTGAGAGCTATGATCACCTCGCTTACAAATATGAATTATTAATAGTTCCATATTTACTGACATCCGAAACGTTTTGTGTGTTTTCCAACGGTTAGGTTGCTTGTTGTATTTACGATCATCTGGTAATGAATGACATCGCTCATTACGATTAATATTACCTATAAATTCAATCTATTTCTGTTTATATGAAAAAAATTACGACATTTGTAAGAACATTCGTTAAATAAGAGTTTTTTTAAACATTTTTTTTATTTACGATGACTTTATCAGAAAATATTTAATCATCATTTTCTTGCGTTTTGCATAGTGAAAAAAACGTGTAAATGAAATTAGTCAAATTTTCTATTAAATCTTTTACCGATTTGCCTAAGCCGACAAATTTTCCATATTTTTCGTCCTTTCTTTTAACTCGTGGCGTCTGCTAGCTTGCTTGACGAAAAAACTTTGGATCGATTTTTAACCCTTTTCCCGCGATCCAATCGAGCTGAAACTTTGCAAGTAGACTCGTGGCGATTTTCGTTAAAAAAATAATAATATTAGTATAATTTTGGATTTTTCAAATTTTTAATAGTTTTTTAATACAAGTTGTATGGAGATTGCGACGCATATTGTAGACACGAAACTCGAAAATGAGAAAGGGAGTATTGTAAAAACTTGGTTTTTATGGGTCACTTTTTGACTATATTTTAATTGAATCCAAATTTAAAAAACAGAAGATATAACTGAAATTAGAACAATATCGGAATCGAGAGCTGTGCTTATGCGAATCCCACCGAATCTCGTACCGGAGCCGTATAAGTAAGAATTCTATGAACCGGAGCGGCGTTCCGGTTTCTTCCGGTTTGTTCCGGTAAATTCCGAACCCTGAACGTCGCACCCCGAGTAGTTATCGCTTCCAATCTCCTGCCTCCGCGCTGAACTCTTTGTGTAAAGGAAGATTAATTTGCAATTCGCTTGAGGCCGTAGAAGATGAAATGTGTGAGATGTTCGTGGTGTGTAGCCTTGGATGGTAAGATGAGCACAAGTGCAAGCAGTTTAATGTATCAACTATGATTCGTTGAGTCGTTAATTTCACGCAAATTTATTATCGCGACTAATGGAGCTGCATATAAGTTATGCACCATTCAATTTCAAGCAAAGTGTAAAATTTCTATAAAATACACCATAAATTTTATTAAACCTACAATTTATTTTTGCCTTTTGCACCGCATTATTTTATACCACATCTGGAGGCGTTAGTGACAGACATTTTTACATAGAGAATTATGCATTTTTTTTTTGCTTTTCATACCTCATTTCATTTTATATTATTGATTTTTGAAATGTATCTTGATATGACGTCTGTCTGCGTGCGTGAAAAGGACGGGAGATGTATGAATGCGGCCGCGCGGTGCAGCTCGGAAGAAGAAGAAAGAAGCAACCGCCAGCTATAATTACCTGGTTGTACTTTAGTTTGAATCACAATTTTCGCTATCTGTTAGTGTTAGTGAAGGACGCTGTTATACTGAGATTTTTTTATTATTTTGTACCTCAATATTTTTTATCTTATAATTATTTGTATGACATAGTTATTGAAAGAATCATGTATTTTGATATGTATCTCCCTACCCCAGCCACAAAATCAAACATAAAAATTTCGTTATCTGTCCGTACATCCGTCTATCTGTCTGTATGTTTGTAACTTCGTGTAACGTCTGTTATTTCCTTCGAATTCATGGCTAAAATACTAAAACTAAATACTAAAACGGCCAGAGATGGGACGGCAAACCTGAACCGACCGCAACTTAGTGGTGTCGCTATCGTCGAGCTTGTGTAACCGGTCAAAAACACAGTACATATAGGACTTAGCAAAGACGTGAACCATTTCATGTTCCGTCTAGCACAATCGCCAGTGTTTAAAATAGTGCAATGAACTGCCAGAAGGGAAAAAATATATATTTTTTAAATTTTCAATAAAAGTCCTTACTACTATTTCATGTCGCCTATAAATATGTAAATATTTATTTTTAGGAACCGGCATGTAAAAGTACCATAATTTTTGACGGGTTACAGCTAGTACATAAATATGTTTAATACGTAAGCTGAAGTCAATTACAATTTATTCATGATAATGTCCTCGTAAAGCGAAACGCTTTTAAAAAAATTAAAAGTCTAGAACTTAAAAACAAGTGTTTTTTTCCATATGTGTATTAAGTTTGAAGTCCTTTTCTTAATAGTTTCAAAATAAATACGCTCGTTATAATTTTTTTAAAACAAGTAGTTTGGTAATCTGTGGTCAATAATTTATCATCTAAAGTTGTAAGAACTACGTTTCTAAATATTTTAAATATCGTTAAAAAAAGAATTGCGCAATGTATTGATTCATTTTCACCTGTTAAAATGACTCAATATTCCCGTTGCATCGCCTTGAACTGCAGGTCTTCGTTGCAACGTCATTACCGCAGTAATAGTTATTACAATTTTAAATACGCTAGGTATAAACTAGGTGTAAACATGTGCATAAATATTCACTTAAATACCGAACTTAGAAGGAACATTGCATACAAAGTGCACTTAAACAGCTGTGTAAAAATTACGGCCGGTTCTATCAAGAATTTGATTAGAATCATGATGATAACGTCTTCTATTTGATCGTAATCTTTATGGGATTTTAATGGTTAGATCAATATCGAAACAAATCTACAACTGTTGAAAATAAAAAATGTGTTAATTTAACAAATGAACAAACAGCAGTTGACAGTTTTAATGATATTCCGTAATAAAAGTTAACAAGATTTCTTCCAATAAAAATGAACTCTAACGTTGCCGACGGTACGTATATGATTTTAAGTATACTATAATATTGAATTTATTCAGTGGATATTTTATACTGCGGCGTACAAGAAGACTTTGTGAGGATCTTAAATATCTCAATTTCTCGTTGCACGTAAAATATTAATGCGGAGAGGTAAATTACGAATAGATGTTTTAATATACCTACATGAATATAATATATGTAGATGTATAACTTTTATGTACGCTGATAAAAATAAAAAACAAATAAAATGTATAAAGTAAAATAAAATAACGTCACGAGAGACTAAAACAATAAAAAAGTAACCCTTAAAAACCAAGTTTTTATTATACTCCCTTTCTTTGTAAAATATTACAACAATTAAAGACGAATTAAAACATATAACATTATACTAAACTTACAGTAATTTAATATATTTCTAAAATGTCAGATATTTTGAGCTTTGATAAGATACTTCATTGCTTTGAAGATTAAATTCTAAAAACATTAGTCAGTCAATTTAGATTTTCGACATTCGTAGTGAAGTACCTATTATGTATACCGACGGAGTAATTCAAATTTAGAAAATATTCCGCGACGTTATCGGGCTTATATCTACGCGAGTAATCAAACTTTTCTAATGATTCCAATTTGAAAAAACCAATAAAATTTCTAAAAATCCGAAATTATACTATAATTATTAATTTCTTCTTGATCGTCTCCACGAGTCTACTTGCCGAGTTTCAGCTCGATTGGATCACGGGAAAAGGGTTAAAAATCGATCCAAAGTTTTTTCACCCGGCAAGCCGGCAAGCAAGCAAGCAAGCAGACGCCACGAGTTAAAAGAAAGGAAGTTAAAATACACATAATTATGTATTTCGAACGTTCTTCATGAATTTAGAATTAACTAAACTATTCCGGAATGTTCCAAAGCATCGGGTCTTTATAAATACGCGGCGGCATCGTGGTGAACACAGATTTGCTTCGACTAGCGAGACAAGACCATAGACAGGCGAATTGACCAGCAACAGACATAAGGTGCGAATGGGTAGGTACTTACGTGCGGAGATTTCTAGTGCGAACCTGAGCGATTGAAGCAACGTCCACCATTATATCAGAGACAGGTTATTTAGAAATGATAATTAGCGAGAATTGCGAAATTAGTGTGAATTAAAGAACATTACTTCTTTTAAACTAATGTCCAGTGATTTGAGTTAATTAATACAACTTGAATTAATTTCAAATGTTTAATTTTCTTCCCAGGACCATGATCTCGTGACAATATATTAGTTTGTTCTCAAAAAAAGCGTCAATTTTAACCGATCTTAACGGTCCTTTTACCGATTAAAAAAAATAATTAAAAATGCCACACAATTCTGCACGTGACAATTCTGCATTGTGGTATTCTATCCTCTCTACTTTCTACTTTCATCGGGAAAAGGCGTAAAAATCAGAATTTTTATTTTGTGTAACTTTTCAGAATTTAACCTTTTTTAATGTACGGCATGTCACCATGATAACGTCTCTTGAAGTATTATATTTATGGTAACGTTTAAATCTTCGAAACGATTAATATTCCATTTTTTAATTCAATTTGCGTATTGTAGCAGCTACAGCGATTAATTACGCGTTCCACAAAATAATTATTCCGCGCGTAGGTACGGCACCGCCTCTCCGCGACTACTAATTCCACAAACACACGGACACCTTTTTTAGAGATCTCGAATTATTTTTGAAGGATTCATTATTTTATCTTTTACTTTGAGGCTTGCCTTGTAAAGGACGAGGCGCAAGTGTTGCCGCAAAAATAATTAATTTTAATTGTTTTTGTAACAAAATTCGTCCCTCGCTCTTTGAAATAAAATGGCGCCCAACAAATAAAGGATTCACAGGAAGTATAAATAGATATTTATTTTAATAGTTTGTTTCAATTTCGCGGCTGCCAATGGTTGCTTTCTATATTTGCTACACGAAAGTTACGTCCACATCACTGAAAACAAAGCCGAAGTCGAGAAGAAACTTCATAAGTTCATATGAGTATTCAATTAATGCATTTATGCAAAACTCATTATATTTTCTATATTTTTTTCGTAAAACTTCAAAAATACTTGAAAGAAGGAAATATAATAGAGCCATGTAAATGAGAACAAATGGTAATTAATTTTGGTTATATATAGTCTCATGTAAATGAGAACAAATTGTATTTAATTATGGTGAATACCTAATTGATTGAATATATATGTAGTTAATGTGTAAGACGGAACTTATTTAAAAATCAATCCAATATTTAACTTTTTTTTTTTCCTCGTCTTTTTTTTATTTTTAGAGCCCAGTGTACATTGCATAAACCAATTATAAAAATTCACAGATATTTAAGGCGTAGTAAATTAAGTACAATGTTGGATTAGAGAATATTTGAAAACTAAGATAATATATTTTAGTAAGTAAACAATATTAAAGTTAAATAATGATAAAAAATGAAGGAATGAGATAAATTAATGAGTATTGATAGTAACGCGGGAATAAGAATGGAGAAAAAAGGGTGAAGAAGTTGGAAGTAAGGTCAGAGTAGAGGTGGAGGAAGAGAAGATTAGATCCGTGAGTGATTGGTCAAAGTCGACTTAGTGATGATCCGTAAGTCGAGTAATGCTATAATAATTTAGATCATTTATATAACGCCGTTTTCGCGAGTAGGTACTCATCCCAAGGGCGCTTTACACAAAAAAAATGTTACAAAACAACCTACTGGCTAAAAAATTTATTTACTGTTACTTATTCTCTAGGTGGCATGCGAAAAATGGAATTAACGTTTGAAACTATATAGTTGGGAGTGCCTGGAAGAATCAGGTGTTTTCGCAGAATGCACACTAGGAGTGGAAAATATAAGGTAGTGTTGTAGCGGTCTGATTCTACAGGTTTTATATGATTGTCTAAATAAGTGTCTAAATAAGATTGTCTAGGTAATAATCTACGGTGAAATAGTTTAATGGTACTAGAATAAAGTACATATAATCTGTAGCATTCTTTCTTAATGCGGCAATACCAATATTGAAGAGGTCAATATCGATGCAATTATTATTGAGTGCCTTGCGTGTGCGAAATAAAAATGTATTTTGGGTAACGGATATTCTATTACTCGGAACATGGAAAAACTTCAATCTCAAATATCTACAGTGGAATCATAACACAGAATTCAAAGTTGTGATGGTGTCTGGTAAAATAATATTACTAAAAATACTTAATAATATATAAAATAATTTGACAAATTAAAAATTGGAGAAGAGTGCTTAAAATACCTTGGACAGCAAGCAGTAATGTCTCAATTTTGGTACAGTTAAGGATTTGTAGCGTGTATACGTTTTGATTTTGGGTTATAGATAATATAATAATAAGTTCAATAATTGGTTGGCGTTTTTATTCTTAGTCCTCCTCACTAGAGGTTCCTGTGCTTAGGCGGACTAGTTTTTTCCAATTTATTTTCTTTTTTAAATTCCTTTACTTTTTACTTTTTAATTTGTCTTTATCAATTTAATTTGGCCAAACCATTACCTGTTTTCAACACATCAATCTTTTAAATATTTTTTCAAGGTTTGGAGGAAGGATATTGTGTAGATGCTAAAAATAAATATGACTCTTTTGACCAAAAGTTGTGTTAATTGGGACATTTCTAATTTCTAGTGCTTCTCGTGTTATATGTCGGAGTTCTATTGTTTTGTTTTGTGTTTTTAAATTGCTGTAAAAGAATATTCTAAGAATGTATATGTTTTATATTTGGAACGTCGAGACATTTTATATTTTCTCTTTCAGGGGCGTTCTGATTGGAAATTTTAAAATGGTTTTTATAATGCTCTTTTGAGGTATACATATTAAATGATTGATATAATTTGTTGTGGCAGATCCCCATGCTAAAATTCCATACTTATATTTTTTTGATAACAAATAAATTATTTTTACGTATTGGAAGCAAGCACCTAGGTTAGATTGGGTTAGCAAAGCTCAGGTGATTCGGTTAAAAATTGTAACATTCAGAGAGCAATATATTTTCACACCCAACCGACGATTACAGAATAATGTCTAAATATGGCCCACGTTTTTAAAAGTGTGACGTAAAAATGTCGAATTTTCTTATGTTGATGAGATGTGCTCCCTTATTTCAAACATAACGAAACCAAAACCGGCACGTTGTCGGATTTTAACAACCCTCTTAAATTTTATTTCTTGTTCTCGTACGTAGACCGTCTAGGTACCTCGGAAATATCGATTTGGCAGCCGGGGCACAACCCTTAACGTCTGGATAATTAAGTAAGCGTTGTTCTTCCCGGCACTAAAGTGATACCGGCCCCGAGTCTGGGCGGCGTGCCAGGGCTGCGAGCACCCTCGACGCCCCCTCGCAGCGCCTGTTCGAGAGGATTTTAGGGAGAAATTCAACATTGCGACCTGAACAGTCGGAGGTAAGTCAGCGTTGTTAGCGCCAACAGCGGGTCTTGAAACGGACCGGAATATACCGGAATGCCGTCACGCACGTGGGCAATATTTGGCGGCCTGTTACAAGTGACCCGTAATGGTTGGATTGTTCCGTTTCGTACGTACATAAATAATTATATATATACTACTGAGTTCCGTGTGTCATTATTGGAGGGCATGCATACGTCTTCTCATACATGTCCTAACAGGGCTATCCTCCAATACTTGTAGTATCTGATCGCGCCAGGTATTTCGCTACTTCTTTTGGCTTCAACACTCGCCCCATATATTTTCTTAACCATCCTTTCCTCACTCTTACGTTCTACATAACCAAACCATCTCAGCGCTCCTAACTTTATTCTATCTACCACATTACAGCCAGCATTACATTCACTTTAATTTATTCATTCCTCACTCTATCGACCAAAGATCTTCAACACAAGCGTCTTAGTGACCGTATTTCCACCGCATTCAGTCTACTTTCATTCCTTAAGAAGATGTCAAAAATTGAATATTATAGCATTACATAAAAATTACTTAAATATTGATACGTTATTGCGTCCATTATTTATATCGGTCGATTTAATATCTCACGGTTATAACAAATTCAATTTTTTTATTAAAAATTAATACGAACTATTTACCCCATTTATAAAATATAGTAATAAAATAAAATGAAAGAATTATTTATAAATCATTTACCCCACAGTTAAGGATATAAATATTTTAATAATTAATGAAATTATAGTGCCAAAATATTGAAAGAGGCATCAGACATTAAAAAGTAATTATCGAAAGACAGAAGAGCCACCAATGGATGAATAATAAATAATCAATAAAGTACCATAAGCTTGAATAGTGATTTTTGCGATGGTTAGTCTCGGATCCCCAATGCACGTGTGCGCATTGTATAACGCTGCAGAAAATTCACTAAACTCCGGGTAAAAAAACCATAGCACTCCACACATAACATCGTTGTTAAAAATATAACAATACAATACATTAAAAGTGAAAAAATAAATAACGAAATTACCGATACTTATTACCTTATATACCGAATTTATTCAATGGAAATTAAATTTTGCTCGTAAATCGATTTACCGAAAATCAATTTTGCAACCTAGTTAATAGGTTGGTACACTGTTTTTTTCTAATTTGGATCACTGTGTACGTATAAAATCTAATATCTAAGTATAGACACTATAGGGGCATTGAGTTTGTTTATATTTAATACAAAGCTATATCAAATTATGTTAGAAATTTACTTGATTTACCATATTACTAATGAATCCTCTTCATGAGATTGTTTTAATTAAAAATAAATTAAACTTTATGATACACATGCGTTGATTTATTTTGTTACGACTATGTTTTACAGAGAAGCAGTCTCTCTCATTATCAGATACAATTAATAGCTTACGTAAGTAGTAAGTAAGTAAAATATGTTGGTACAAGTTGTGTTGGTTAAGTGATAATAAATAACATTCGCCTAGTGATCTATTTGTCAGTGGTTCGAGCCCCAATCTAAGAGACCAACATCTTTGTACTATTTCATAGAACAAGCGTTCAGCTTAGTTTTAAAATAGAAAGAATACGGATGCGACATGTATTTCGTGTTCGCATTTATATTTAACTGTCTAGCTCATAACTTAACTACTGTCTTATTTAACCTTTCTAATATAGTGTTATAATTGAAACATGCGTTCTGTGTACCTACATGTAGATTTTTTTAATTTTCAAGTCTTATAAATTTGAATATTTTACATTTTTTACTTATATTATTAATCATTAAAATAATAATTTATTCGTATAGGTATAAATGAATATGTGTATTAATTATTGTAAAGAAGTGCTAAAAATAAAATAAAAATTGGTCATCACGAACGACACTGTAAAGATGCGTAAGGACCGGTTGTTTTAAGTTGGATTAGAATAAGTTCGTTTAAAGCATAGATTTTTCGGAAACGGGTCGTTTGATTGGTGGGGAACGCAAAAATCTATCATTTAAACTTTTACGTTGATCCAACTTGAAACAACCGTCCCTAAGACATGTCTGGCCCGACCAGATGCGCAGCTCTGCTAAATAACGAAGGTAAGCGAATCTGACGCCTTGCATACAACATTTTGCGCACCAGGAACTGCGCTCCCCGCACCACTCTTACCTGTAATACATACACGTATTCAAAAATTTACGTCTACTTCTTCGAGAATACATTTATATCATGATTATTATATTGAATACACACATATAATATGGAGTAATACCTAAAAGTGACGTGAAAAGAGATGAAGGAGTGACAACTTCCTCAAAGACATCTCTGCCTTAGAGCTTCGGAACTGGAGAGAGCTGGCACTGGACCGAGATGAGTGGAGAAAAATTAGAGAGGAGGCCAAGACCCACCAAGGGTTGTAGTGCCAAGAATGATGATGATGATGAATACCTAAAATGTCAACTCTGTATTTAATGTATATAATTAGAGGCAATGCCAACTCAGCTTATAGCATGGGCGAGGAAAGTTTAAGCTGCTGTGAGTTACTCGAAATTAAATAAGTATATAATTATTAAGTATAATTTAATAAAGATAACAATATTTGCAGCATCCGAAGATGACTCAAAGGAGAGAACTACATAGTCTTAGAAGATAAAGAAGCGATAAGTAATAACAACTATTTCAAGATGTTTTCAGAAAGTTTCCTCTTTAGCGCTACGTTAAGTGCAAACATCGCAAAGTTTTCCTTTTCGGAATATTTCCCATTTCAAGAACTGACTCGTTTCCTATTACTTATAGGTTCACAGTTATAGTTACACCAACTTATTATTCCTTTTTTCTGTGCACATAAATATTATTTTCTTATTCGTATTAAACCAAAACTAAAAAGTTTAATGAACAACATAAAACGATACGACAGAATACTATTTTGAAAATTGTATTATTTTGTATAGAAGGTTTGTGCGAAGCAGCAAATAATTTCGGAAGATGCGATCTGACGTAATGATGATCTTTAATGAAGTAATGTTATTCCGTCTAGAATAAGTTGACGCGATTTTTTACAACTCTCAACATAATTTCCATCATTATCTATGACGCTTTTAAATTTCTATTTAGTTGTCAAAAAATAGGGAACGATGTCATATTGTCATACTTTTCGATTTATTAATTAAGAAGAAAAAAATATTTCTAAAAATATATTTTTTAATGAAATATTGTCCTAATAAATAATTTCTGATGAATTTATATTTTCCGTTTTTTTTTAAATTATTTTCTTCTTTTTCTTCAGCCTTCATATCTGCAAAGCAGGATATAAGTCTCTCCCATACTCGTCCTTCCTTGTCTATTATTTGCTTCTTGTAGCCACTTCTTCCCTCCCATAGCGGTTATATTGTCGGTTCGTCACTTTTGAGGTCTTCTAACGTCTCTATTATTCTCTCAATTTCAGAACTAAAGAAGTCTATATTGTGGCATCTTGCCTAGTAACATGCTCTGCCATTGCCATTTTAACTTCGCTACACCACCCATGATATCCACTACTCTTGTGCTGCGCCGAATTTAATCATTTCGTAAAAAACGCATCACTCGACCATTTTTCATCAAAAATAGGACACCACGAAAAGCCCTTTTATTTTAATGGGATAATATATGACTTATAAATACTCTGAAAATATTGATGAAAGAATTTTTGAAATCGGATGAGTAGTTTCGGAGATTACCTCCTACATCCAAACTTATACACTCACAAACTTTACCTCTTTATATATTAGTATTAAATATTTGCACACGATTCCAGTGTTGATGGGCTGAATTTATGGGATAAAATATTATTGTGTTTGTCTGAAAAAAAAAAGAATTTATCTCAGAAGCGAACAATACAAAGTCGATTGGATTATAAGTCGGTAACTATATTTTAAGAAGTTTTGAATTTTTCCCTATGTGATTTGATCAAAATAACATTATCATTTCGCTAATTTTAAATTTTTTTATACTCTCATAAAAAGTATTTAATAAAGTATTAATTGAATACTTGTTTTGAAAGATATCAACAGTTATTGTTAAGGATCTATTAAATAATTATTTGATCGCGGTTCAAATCAATTGAATAATTAAAAACCATGCAGAAATATAACTGAATGTTTCTTGAATATTAAAATTATTATTAAGTGGAAGATTGTACAAGAGCTCATATTATATTAAGTATGTCTAGACTATAAAATACAGGTTTGTAATGTCTATCTGTTAATAATAAGTATGCATATTTTATAGTTCAGAGATATTTAAATAGAATTTTTAAGATATATATATTTTTTTAATTGATGCCGGCAAAAGTTAGACGTGCTAGTGACCATGTAGATAGTTTTCTTTTATACAGTCAGTAGGGAGTAGTGATATACTTAAAAATTATTGTGACTGATTGTGTGATTGATATTTGATGAGATTTAATTGTAACCAATCATCCTTAAATTCGACCACTATTGCACAATCTCTAGTGTGAGTAGGTAAGTCAGATGGTCTTTAACTTAGATTAAGTAGTGATAAGGGAAGCCAAGCAATCTCTAAGGTGCATGTACTCGAAAGAAATTTTGTTTTACGTCACGAAGTATTAATAAGTCATCATTAAGTTTTTCTGCTTTGCGAGAAAAATAATACAATCCTCGAATTGCACTATCTTTGTTAGATTCTTTACGGGTGTTTCGAGTCAAAAGTCTCATTCATGTACACTTACCCTTGAGAGTTCTATTGTAAGAAAGTATTGAATAAATATATACATTATAAGTAATTGTTGGGTTGCATAAAAAATATAATTTTTTTGCAAGATATGATTTATGAAAGGCTGGTTAAAGTAACATCATCCTAAAAGTACTTACACAATTAGACGAGAGTGCAGGTAATAATAGAAAAAAAAAGTGAAGTTTGTTGGTCTTGTGGAAGGACACCGCCCCGTGAACCAAAAGTCGCGGGTTCGAACCTCACTCCAGACTAGCAAGTTAGTCCTATTTTTATAGCACAAGCGTTTAGCTTAGTTTAAAAATATTAAGAATATCAATGTGACATGTATTCCGTGTTCGCATCTCTATATAAAAAAAGAAAAAAAATTATATATCGAAACTCGAGAAATCAATCTCTCAAAATTATAAAAATTAAATTAACGTATATATATATATATATATATATATATATATGTACATATGTTCTGAGAACACAATTACGCGATATTGTCCACTAAGGGATAATTATTAACTTCTTCTTCAAACACTGCAAAATTATTTTGTGGTGAAATTATAATTATATTTTATAGAAATAAACTTTGTTTACACCATTTTTTTGTTGAAAAAAATTCGATATGTTGTAGAGCCCATGGTACCTTCGTTAGAATAAAAAATGAATAATATATTGAATTTTTTTTCAAGAAAAAGTTGTGTAAAAAAAGTTTATTTCTATAAAATATAAGGATAATTATGAATTATTAATTAAGATAAATAATAGAAGTCTCACAGAAGCTATGTAAGCTTATATTTTTTTTCTATAGTTTTATATATTTAGTCTTTATTTTTCTATAGTTTCACCATTCTCTATATATATATAATATATTATATATATATATTACAATATATATATATATAAATATGTGGATCTTCAAAACATAATAGAGCCATTATTATCCAGCTATGAAATCTGTGTATAATATTTAATAAAAAGGACTACCGATGTCTCTTACATAGTTCCTTCATATAGGTATATGAAAGGTTTTCAGATTTGGATCATATATACAACTTTCAAAAAATTTAATAATGTGTGGATGTTGGAATTGTTGTACGTTGCATTGTGTGGTGTGATCATTAAAGCTAGCTCATACAGGTCGTAAGCCCTGAACCATCCTATAAAAAGACTTTTACACACGTTTCTCATATAAATAGCTTCGTCTCTGTTAGACTTCTATAATTTATCTTTATTCAATTAACTCTTCATATTAATGAAAAGGTCTTCGTTGATATTTATTGTATTGATTCACACAAAAGTATGATATAATTATAATAGATTATTTTTTGTGACATAATTACTGTCTTTACGAGTTGAAATATATTCAGAATTTAATAAGTTTGATTACATATGTAGTAATTAGTATTCGTCGTAAATTCAGGAATTCGTGTAAACATATTTTGAATAATTACATAATTAACTATCCGCTGAATATAAAATGGATAATTGGTGCCTTGAAAATATTTACAATATAAGATTTGGCTTCTGTTTTATATTTTACATAAAATGAGACTTAAACCTGCACACAACCAATATGTAGGTACTGTGTTGTAAAAATTTCAGAAATAACACAATATTTCTCCGATATCAAATACTTAAATTAAAACCGATGTAGAACCCGTAGCAGCACGCATTTGCTGCATGGAGATGTGCCATTTTTTAAAATTATATTTGTAATAATTCTGTTTCTATATATATAAATATATATAAATATTATATGAATATAAATAAATAAGTAAAATAAACTGGTGCCCGCTATGTATTTGGAGACACTCAAAATAATCAATATCGATAAAACCAATCGGTACACGGTCTGGTTCAACGGCTGGTTCCAATACGTTTGACTTGCTTAAAAAATTTTGAAATAGTTATGAAAAGGTCAAACTAAATACTCTTATAATGTTTGATGTTTTAGTAAATAAGTCGAGCTTTATTAAAACAATTCGTTTTTACTTGAAGAGACTCGGTCTAGAAAAATTTTTTTTGTTTACTTGAGGATTTATTTATGCAAGAATAAATAATAAATAACCTTAAATAGATGCAAGTGGGGACAAACTTCCGCGGCGTCCCAATCCCTTCGCCAAAATAAGGAGTTTAGTTTAGTTTTTCATCTCTGTACAATTTTATACTCTGTGAATAATAAAACTTATTAATTCTTTAATAAATTAAATCAAAACATGATCACATCACATAGTGTAAGACAAAATACAATACATCACAATATAGATCACTCTGCTCTATACGTCTGTACTGTCCTTTACACGAGTTTGAGACAAACATGTGTCATCTATTACTATCTCGCTATTACTACTACTAATACTATTAACCATAATATTTCACAAGGACAGTATGCAACGATACCTGTTGATGTATGAGTATTATTTTAATAAAATATGTATTTATCGCTACTGTTTCTGCAAAGTATCTAGCAAACAAAGAATTCTGACACTACTATAGCCCTTTTGTTAGAAATGTTAGACCCGAAACAGTAATATTTTCAGAGAGGAATGAAACATAATTTTCAAACAAAACATTTTAATTCTTGGCGCTTCCAGTGCTGATGGTTTGTTTGCAAATGTCTTGAGATACTGGGGAGCGTGAAGGAACGCATTGTTGGGAAACGTCAGGAGATTGAGATAAGTGGTCCATCATCACTCAAGATGACAGATGCACCTGCAGCCTGCAGGATAGATGCGAAACGACAAGATTAGCTTTCTAGCAAGAACTCGCTCTCATCAAGGGCGCATTCTTTGTTCACCGTTTGTTTGCACTGGAACTTATTTTTTATGACTTCATTTTTTATGCTTGTTTTGAAACCAAGTTTGCTGGAGATATTATAGTAGTTGAAAATATTATACACAACTTGTAATATTAACTTTTTAAAAGTAACTTTTTTAAAACGTTAGACTATCATGAAAGTAATTTATGTATATCGAATATTTAAAATTCTTTTTTTTAAATAGAGATGCGGACACGGAATACGTGTCACATTAATATTCTTGCTATTTTGAAACTAAGCAAAATGCTTGTGCTATGAAAATGGGACTAACTTGATGGTTTGGAGTGAGGTTCGAACCCGCGGCCTTTGGATCACGAGGCGAGAGTTCTAACCACAAGACCAAAAAGCTACTCATACATATACAAGTCAAACAAAATGATTAAAAACATTGCAATTTTTTTTTTTTACATTTAGTATTCAATATAAGTTACTTTCACGATACTCCAAATTTATACTGAAAAAAGGTCAGAAATATCGAAAAAAGAATGCAAACTTTGATGTTGATCATCTCTTTAACTGTTGAAATTTCACCAAAATAGTAAGTAATATAAATTTTCTTTTTAAAATCTAATGAAGTGGGCTCCCCAAAGTTACGAGACACTCTGTATGTGCAACTAACATATTTTTCATGATAAAATAACTCAAAAATCACTCCATTGAATTCACCACAATTAGTTATTGTCACGAAATTCTTTCTACCTGGGCTAGAAGCGGTCATTAATTTAACTTAAAAATAAATAAATATTATTGAAAACCAAACGTTTAGACAAATGAGTCCGCGCAGAGGTCCAGCTCCCGCTGGGACATCATCCGAGGCGTCTGACCGTCACCTTTTTTTGTCTGACTGCACCTTAACCAATACATTACTATTAAATATTTGATCGGTGGTTATGGCAGATTTAATGTGTTTAATATTTTAATATCAAAAATTGATAGTAGATAACGCACTTTTTAACACATTACATAAAGTGGTCAGAAAAGTTTAAGAAAATAATTTAACCGTTTATATAAGAAGGTACCTACCCATAATTTCTATGGTTATTCGATGATAATTTTGACCCATTGAAAACATCGTTAAATACCTTCTACCAATAAATGGATATTGAAGATGTAGTAACACATTTTACCCATGCTTAATACTCATTAATGTAGTAAAGTTTTTTTTATATTTAAAGTAAAGTTTATCGTGAAACATCAAATAAATAGTGAAAAAATGCTAAAAATAAATCCAATAGGATAAGATAAATTATTGAAGCTATCAGTATGAAGGAATCGATGAAAGAATAAATGTAAAAGATTTTTGCCTTTATAACAATAATAATAAATCTAAAGAATTTCTCACATTGTGGAAAAATAATGAGGAGGCGATTTTCCTATAGAGCATTGATTCCCAACCTTTTTTGTTCATTGCCCCATTTGAGACGTTGTATTTTTTAAATGCCCACTATAATTTTCGGTGTCGTAGTATATATATTTTTTGATTTATGAAATAATTGTAATTATGCTGCCTGATAAAACTGGGTTTTTCAAAGCATATATTATAATAAGATAGAACTAAAATTAATCTATTATATTTTGTAAATTATGTATAAGATGAGTGAAAAAATGATTTATTAAGGATGCAAAATAAAATTATTAGAAATAAAGAAAGATGGATATTTATTATTTAGTTACTTTATTATAAACGATCGTTCGTTTATAATAAAGTATATGTCTATTAAATAAATTGTCACGGTATCATGGCTGCGGGAGGTAAATGACTAATTAGAATCATAATTAAAAATAATTAAAAATATTAAACTTAATTAAAAACTATTAGAACTTTTATTTTTTACTTGACACGAATTTCATCGGAGCACTGTTCGTTAATTCACTCTAAATGTTTCTAGAACATTTCGCAAACTAATTCAATTTATTCTATGCTCAGGTAAAAGTCATGCTTCTTGTTTTCACTTCACGCCTCTGATATCTATTCATTATTAATGATAATTCTCTTACGCATAACAACTGATACTCTGTGTCAATAATTGGTACAAATTTTATTTGTTTGCTTTTTCGCCACTCGCACTGTACATACGTAATCCCTGTACAGGACATGTGCTAATTCTTACAAGATGCATTGCATTAATACAATGAATATATGCATGTTGCTACTGCAGGTTGAAGATACTTGTAATTGGATTATTGTATTGAATTTTAAACAAGTAACGTATTGTTTTTACTCCCTTTATATTAACTCGTGGCGTCTGCTTGCTCGCTTGCCGTCGAAAAAACTTTGGATCAATTTTTAAACCTTTTCCCGTGATCCAATCGAGCTGAAACTTTGCAAGCAGACTCGTGGCGACGATCAAGAAGATCTCTCAAACTTTCGCTAAATAAAATAATTATAGTATAATTATGGACTTTTCAAATTTTTAATGGTTTTTTCATACAATTTGTATGGAGATTCCTACGCATATGGTAGACCCAAAACCGAAAAATGAGAAAGGGAGTATTTTAAAAACTTGTTTTTTATGGGCTACTTTTTTTACGTTTTGTACCTACTAGGTATTCTGTTAATGTCTCATTAAAAATAAAATAAAGTTAGTAATTGTATTAAAAAAAAACACTATTATTGAAAAAGGCTGCAATTACGAATTAACTTTCCGTCGTTACTTTTATTGCTGGCTGCTAAACCTCAACACAGAACGGTGCCTTTGCAAATTAATTTGTTTAACTCTGAAAGTGCCGCACTATAAATCTGCCGGGAGTTGCAGTATTCAGTGGCCGATAAACCGGATGCATTTTTACCTCCGCCACCCGGTAACGGCGGATGCGAGGAAGCGACAAGAGCGGAGGCTGCGTGGGCCCAAGAGGCTGTGCAACAAGATAACGCAGGGATCTAAGGCTTTCTCTAATATTACTTCTTGTCGCTTTCGTAGCATATTTGCTAACCTATAACATGGATGCAAGCTTATATTTTTGAAGTGAAAAGTCATTGGATATATCAGGGTGAATTCAAAAAGTCAAAGTTCACCGTCATGAAAAATGCACTCTATGATTTTTTTTTTTTGAAAAAAAATAGAGATGTGAACACGGAATACGTGTCACATCAATATTCTTACTATTTTCAAACTAAGCTAAACGCTTGTGCTATGAAAATAGGACTAACTTGCTAGTCTGGAGTGAGGTTCGAACCCGCAACCTTTGGATCACGAGGCCAGTGTCCTACCCACAAGACCAACAAGCTACTCATATTAGCTTGTTAGTGTAGCGGTCCTGACGTTCCCTAGCTTTGTCCGATAAGAATAAAGCGGGGGAAAGTTGCCTAGAACGTACGTATTACAAGCCTCAATATGAAGTTCCAAATAAATAAATATTTTTTAGTTTAAAAAAGGTTTTTTACTTACTAGAAAAACTTGTTTTGTGAAAAACAATTTTTTGAATCGTAAAAACACACATATTTTTTACGCACATTCTTTTGAATGCGGTCTAGCTATAGAATGGTCGATGAGTCGAGCCCCATTCCAGGATACCAGCAAGTTAGTCCCATTTTCATAACGCTAGCATTTACATTTACAGTTCACATTGAAAATAGTAAGAATATTGACGTGACACACATTCCGCGTTCGCATCTCTATTTTAAAAAAAAGCTTTGTACATGTAAATGCTAATATGCATATGCAAGTATACGCTAACATACTATACGTACAAATTTTTTTCAAATATTTTTTCCAAGTAATAATAATAAGATTTTCAGAATCTAGATAAAGAAAATTTAATTCAATAGTCCGTTAATATTACACTCGAAATTTTCATTTTTATTTTTTGACAAGTTTTTTAATATTTAAAGTAATATCTAACCATGCTTAATTCTTCTTCTTAAAATAAGGCAATCCACCCTCAAAGAGCGATTTGTGGTCTAACCATGCCTATGTTTAAATATTTCCTACTATTAGAATAATTGGAACTTTGTCTCGCTTTTATTTTTATTTTTAGGTGTGGACCCATGTCAAAGTAATTTACCATAAATAATTTATTTTATTTACCATAAATAATAATCTAATGAACAACACTATTTTTAAAAGTTTCGCAATCCTCACCTCACATGTAACCTGAATCATATGATACAACAGCACTTAAATTAAGTTTCATTCTTTTAAGAACAAAATGCTTGACGCCTTCGAGATGTGGTGTTGATATCAAATGCTGCGTGTACCGTGGACTATGTCTTTACTCTCCAAGAACTCCAGTTAAGAAAAGTTTTTCATGATATGCAAGAAAATAATTAATGTTTGTGAGTAGGTACTTGTGTAAAGAAAAATAACGTCACCAGACAGATAACCTGAAGAATCTTTTAATTACTGTAAATGTACAAGTACAGAAGGCGAGAGGTTGACCATTAATCTGGACGGATGATTGGAATTCAACTGAAAATAAAAGAGATTTGATGTACCGTTACGTACAGGACTCATAATATTGCATGAGTGCGTAACATTGGGACACATCATGGAAGGGCTGTCGACAAACAATTTGTAAGCCCCAGTATAATGACTAGTATCCCCGAACAACTACAATACCGTATCGAAGCCATTCTCAAAGCTATTCCTACTGTTTATTTACACCAAAATATATAATATTAGGTCCTTACATATGAAATTGGCCTTTAGTATGGGAGGAACATAAAGCCGATTTTTTTTTATTATAATATATTTATTTAATCAAAGTATGTACCATTGCTATCTATGCACTTTTGCCATCTCATAGGTAGTTCATCGATCCCTTTACTAAAAAAACCATTCGGACGGGAATCAACAAAATCTTTGAAGGCGGTTTGGACTGCCCCATCGGAGTTGAATTTTTTCCTTTGCAAGAAGTTATCCAAATTTCGAAAAAAATGGTAATCTGTTGGGGCAAGGTCCGGAGAGTACGGTGGATGTCTTAGACATTCCAATTGAAGCTCCTCTAATTTGGTAGCCGTCTGTTGTGCAGTGTGTGGTCTAGCGTTATCATGAAGCAGCAGTGGCCTAGAGCGATTAACCAGCCTCGGTTGTTTAGCAGCTAGCTTTTCCATCATGGTTTGCAGTTGCTGACAATAGACATCTGCCGTAATCGTCTGGCCAGATTTAAGAAAGCTGTAGTGAACGACACCAGCACTAGTCCACCAAACGCTCACAAGTAACTTTTTTGGAGTCAATTTTCGCTTGGGGCATGGTTTGGCTGGTTCGGCAGGGTTCAGCCATTGCGATGAGCGCTTCCGATTATCGTACAGGATCCACTTTTCATCACAGGTAATGATTAGATTTAAAATCCCTTCATTATTGTGCCGGTTGAGTAATGCAACGCAGCAGTCAACGCGCGTTTGTTGATTTGCTTCACTCAATTCGTGAGGTACCCACTTTTCAAGCTTTTTCACCTTACCAATTTGCTTCAAGTGGATTAAAACAGTTTTATCACTAACACCGCAGCCTGCAGCTAACTCGGATGTGGTTTGCGATGGATCCGCTTCCACAATAGCCTTCAATTCTTCATTATCAACTTTGGTCTCCGGCCGTCCACGGGGCTTGTTCTGCAGGTCGAAATTTCCAGAACGAAAACGTTGGAACCAAAAACGCACTGTGTTTTTTTTTGCGGCACCGTCGCCATACACATCATTAATCCTTCGAGCCGTTTCTGCAGCACTGGTGCCACGGTGGAACTCGTACTCTTAAATAACGCGATATTTCAAGTTTTTCATTTTGTAAACTGAGTGACGCAAAGAAAAAAACAATCGAGGAAAAAACAAATGAATTATAATTTTCAAAACACAAATACATGAGTAAATAGCTGTATAAATTTGAATTTGGAATTCCTAACCAAAGAGAAGATATTTGAAATCAAATTTGCCAGTACGGCAAAACGCTAATTTCATATGTAAGGACCTAATATTATATATTCACAAAATACTATTCATAATATGTAAATAAACCATGTCCAACAACAAGTTCATTACAAATAAAACAAAATAATCAACACACAGGAATAATTATCAGCAAAACGATATGTCCACAATACACAGCATCCAAGCATTATCCCCTCCGTACGCCGACTACCACCCGCGACAGCGATGGAAGGCTTTTTTTAGGGCCACCAAGTGCCTCTCGCATGAGTGCACGCTGCAAACAGTGCTCAGACCATGTATGGCACATGAAACAAGTCCAAGATATATGTACTAAGCCTCGCAATTCGTCGCTCCAAGCATGGCCCGCGGATCGCGAAGCCTGAATGGACCAAGGTGCTCAGTAATAATCTCCATGATAAATACAATGATTATTTGTTATTAGAATCATTACTTATTTTGGTTGACTTTATTAATCGGTTTTAACTTCTTCAATGATAATAACATAATTTTATGGTAACATTATTATTATCAATAAAGAGAAAACACTTTGTTTAAACTCTCTAATTTAATTTGTTAAATTAAATATTATAAAATGGTTTTAAATTTTTAGTATGAAGAAATTTAAAATTTATTTTCACAGTAAATCCTAATTAGTTATTCAACACCCATATATTTATTGTTTGTTTTCGATTATGTCTATACCTCACAACAATTTTAATTTATCACACCTTGTAATTTTAGCGTAATTTTGGCATATATAGCATAGCATAGCTGACGAAGGGACCGGACCATTGCCTCCAAATAATATTGATTATTCAATAATAATCAGTGGTTATGAACAAACTGATATCTATTATTTTGTTGACATTTTTTTTAAACTTAAATTTGTAAAACTGTTTTTTTTTTCTGTTTTATAGATTCGCGCAAGGATTACCATTACCCATGAAGTAACCACTATATCTACCCACAGGGCCTAGCAACTAACTAATTGCTAACATGTGTTTATATTAGGTCCTTACATATGAAATTGGCGTTTTGCCGTACTGGCAAATTTGATCTCAAATATTTTCTCTTTGGTTAGGAATTCCAAATCCAAATTTATACAGCTATTTACTCATGTATTTGTGTTTTGAAAATTATAATTCATTTGTTTTTTCCTCAATTGTTTTTTTCTTTGGGTCACTCAGTTTACAAAGTGAAAAACTTGAAATATCGCGTTATTTACGAGTACGAGTTCCACCGTGGCACCAGTGCTGCAGAAACGGCTCGAAGGATTAATGATGTGTATGGCGACGGTGCCGCAAAAGAAAACACAGTGCGTTTTTGGTTCCAACGTTTTCGTTCTGGAAATTTCGACCTGCAGAACAAGCCCCGTGGACGGCCGGAGACCAAAGTTGATAATGAAGAATTGAAGGCTATTGTGGAAGCGGATCCATCGCAAACCACATCCGAGTTAGCTGCAGGCTGCGGTGTTAGTGATAAAACTGTTTTAATCCACTTGAAGCAAATTGGTAAGGTGAAAAAGCTTGAAAGGTGGGTACCTCACGAATTGAGTGAAGCAAATCAACAAACGCGCGTTGACTGCTGCGTTGCATTACTCAACCGGCACAATAATGAAGGGATTTTAAATCGAATCATTACCTGTGATGAAAAGTGGATCCTGTACGATAATCGGAAGCGCTCATCGCAATGGCTGAACCCTGCCGAACCAGCCAAACCATGCCCCAAGCGAAAATTGACTCCAAAAAAGTTATTTGTGAGCGTTTGGTGGACTAGTGCTGGTGTCGTTCACTACAGCTTTCTTAAATCTGGCCAGACGATTACGGCAGATGTCTATGTCAGCAACTGCAAACCATGATGGAAAAGCTAGCTGCTAAACAACCGAGGCTGGTTAATCGCTCTAGGCCACTGCTGCTTCATGATAACGCTAGACCACACACTGCACAACAGACGGCTACCAAATTAGAGGAGCTTCAATTGGAATGTCTAAGACATCCACCGTACTCTCCGGACCTTGCCCCAACAGATTACCATTTTTTTCGAAATTTGGATAACTTCTTGCAAAGGAAAAATTCAACTCCGATGGGGCAGTCCAAACCGCCTTCAAAAATTTTATTTATTCCCGTCCGAATGGTTTTTTTAGTAAAGGGATCGATGAACTACCTATGAGATGGCAAAAGTGCATAGATAGCAATGGTACATACTTAGATTAAATAAATATATTATAATAAAAAAAAATCGGCTTTATGTTCCTCCCATACTAAATGCCAATTTCATATGTAGGGACCTAATATTATATTATAATAAAAAAATATTAAGCGTTTAATGAGTGCCATAATTAAGAAGATATTAATACATAACATTAAAATAAAATAAACACCATACGAAACTATCACTAGTCTAATAATCGTAAAAATAATAAATTCCGATTAAAATAAGTAATGAGCGGCCGCATTCCAGAGACGCGGGTTCACGCCCTGCCTGTCGCAAGAATACGGTTGTTTACACGAAGCCTTTTTCGAATATTTGTCTAGTCGATTCACCTTAAATGTCTCCCTTACTAATATTATTACCCATAAATTTGAATCGGCTGGTTTATTTAACATTCAATTGGTCGGAGGCATTCGTCGGTCGCTCGAGGTCTGTTCCGCGTGTACCTGAGTGATAGCGCTCGGTGTTTCCGATGCCTGTCCCGGTGTACGAGGGCTGGGCCGGGTAGGCAATCCGTAGGTAGGAATTCCGTTCGGCATTTTCCCCGCTTATTTATTTATTATTTCAAGAGGGTCTCGTGTTATTTAAATCCGTATGCAAATGTGTTCCGTTTTAATTAAAAAAAGTGATAGTAAATATTCAAATAGGAGAGATGTTTGATGTTTCTTGCTCCGTCGTGATATTATAAACGCGTTAATAAACAATCGACTCCAAATGCGAAAACAATTTTCTCACCGTTTAAAAAATTAATGGGATCTTTGGTTTGATTTTAATTTTAATATTGTTGGAACCATATTTAACACATAGATTACATATACCATCAACTAATATATGTGGAGTAAAACGGTAACCCGTCAGAAATGACGGCACTTTTACAAGTCTGTTCCTAAGGATTAAGTATTTATTTGTTTTATTAAAAAAAAAATTTTTTCGAAAAAAAATTACTATAAAGACGTTACGGACATTACACGAAGTTACGGAGACAAATAAACAGACAGACGGATAGACAGACAATGAAATTATTATAATTGCGATATTTAGCGGTAAAATTTGTCACGAAACTACGATTGAGTTGTGAAATTCTTATTTATTCTCATTTTTTTTATCTTGTATCTTATTGGCCCCCTCAGTCCTTTAGAATAAAAATATATGTATTTTTAAAGATTTTTATGATAAAATTATACACGAAAACAGTACCCCATATTATCCATACTGATTCGCTGAATAAAATTACTATTATCCATCTATTTAATATATTTCCATCGGTATACCGATGGAAATATATTAAATAGATGGATAATATATATGAAATTTCCCTATTGTAAAACATCCTATATTTTTATCAATTGCATAGTGGCGGTTTTGTTTCTCTACCCCTCATTAGTATGAGGCTCAAGTTATTAATAAAATTATCACGCTAGTGGGCATGTTCAATTGTGACACCGATGCGAAATTTTTTTAGGGATTTTAA
This sequence comes from Agrypnia vestita, assembly GCA_016648135.1. Taxonomy (NCBI): domain Eukaryota; kingdom Metazoa; phylum Arthropoda; class Insecta; order Trichoptera; family Phryganeidae; genus Agrypnia; species Agrypnia vestita. The sequence goes on from JADDOH010011675.1 coordinate 110,099, forward strand.
AAATACAGCTAACGAAAAAAAATAATACAGTGCATATACTTGGAAAACAAGGTACAACGAAAAAATATTTAAGCAAGATTAGTAAAAAAAAACAATATTTATATGAAATAATGTTAAAATATAAACTGGTGTATAAAAAGATATAATTTTTTAAAACAATAATTTTATACAAGTACCAATACTAGCAGTGACATCTATATATACTGTCATGGGATTTACTAATCAAATAAATTTACAGATGCCTTTAGCATAGTCCCTCCAAATATTTGAAATAAAACAGATAAATAACATATTAACAACTCAAAATTTTAATAATGTGTGAATGTTCTTACAGTGATATCAGTGAAAGTTGCAATGTGTAAAGTGATCACATAAGCCAGCTAACACAGGTCATAATCTCCGTTGCCACCCTATAAACACTTCTGTACATATTTCACATATAAATAGGTTCGTGTCTGTGAGACTTCTATAATTTATCTTGGTTAATAAAAATAATCAATAAAATAATTGTAGTTTTACATTTAAAAAGTATTTTTAACAGGTTTTCTCGTTAATTATTTACATAATATCTCATCAATGAAACAGTTCAATGAACCAGATCAATTAACTATTGACGGAGAACTTAGTTTCATGTACTATTTTAATAACAAATAAATTGGAAGGAAGGTATCGCCTATTAAAACATTTGCCTAAGCGGAGTTCAACAAGTTTCTCCGAGAGGGATTTTATCGTAAAGTAAACAAGAAATAAAATTTATTCCAGTTCACGTTTGCAAAAAGCCAATACTAAGAATCTACCCGGTTAAGTTCGTAACTTGCATTTCGACTTATCACTTTATAGAGTACAGGGAGAGGGTGATGGAGATGTTCTTATTAAATACATTTACATGTTTTTGTTTTTTTTTTAGATTCCATTTTCAAAACAGAGATGCGAACACGGAATACGTGTCGCATCAATATTCTTACTTTCAGTTGCGTTCAGTTGTCATCATTACTTCCATTACAAATAGTGCGTAATTTATGACGGCGGTGTTGCTTTTGTAATAAACATTATATTTGCAGTCTTTGGTCATGATGAGAATTAACATTTTTTTAATAAAGATGCGAATTCGTGTCGTATCAATATTCTTACTATTACTTGTGCTGTGAAAATAAAAGTAACTTGCTGATATCCTGGAATGGAGATCGAACCGCCAACCGAATGTAACTAACTCCCATATCTATTTAAAAAAATATATACCACATGAGAGAAAAGCTGAGGCTTGAAGTCTCAAGTTGACTTCTATGGACCTTCTCCCACTCAGTTATAGAATGTTAGAGATCCTGTTGGAAACCATTATTTATTTCCAGCAACTCAAAATATGCCATCTGTAAACTCGAACCTAATATTTTTCATCCTGGATATCCTTCATTTTCCAAATTCTCTTCTGTTTTAATGCCAATTTCGCTTGGAACGATGAGATGCAGTATCTGGTATTTTTATGGATTCATGTACTGATACAACGGATATTTTATATAAACCTTATGGCTGTGTTGAGATTCAATTCTCGACGTTTCGCTGGAGTCATAACGCTGCGTCATCAGGAGAGTGCCCTATCATCGCGGGAGCCAAGGACGTAGTGATGACGCCGTTATATGACTCCGGCGAAATATCGAGAATCGATATTTCGCCGGAGTATCGATATTTCGATATTTCGCCCTGCATACAGTTCTTGCAAAATATTCGTTGTTTCAATACCTAAATGTATCAACGGACCGTAATATAAACATTAAATCTTTTTTTTCTAGATGCCTAGTGATATGACCTAAAATATAACAATTTATAAATTTTAATTAATTTAATGATTTATTTTTCCTTTTGCATCCAGATTATCACATTTTCAAAGGTAAACCTACGATTTCAGATTATGTTCCTTGCTCATAATATCTTCCTAGCATCTATATAATAGATATGCTATAGATAATAATAATATGAGACTAGACCGTGAATTTGTGGATGGCTAAGTTCCTAGGTTTAATTGTCATGGAACTATTTAACTTCGTGAACAATAAAACATTATGCTTATTGAGTCAAGCGGTAAAACTATAGTCTAGTGATCAAGTGATGAGGGTTCAAGCTACCAATTTTGTCCTTTTTTAAATAGCAAAGCTCTTAGCTTAGTTAAAAAAAGGTTAAAATATTGAAATGACATGAATTATACTCATGATGTAGGTATACATGAAATATACTCATGAAAAAATGACAGATTCACAGAAAAACGCAGGTATCCGAACGGTTAAACTTGATACAAAAAAATGTACACGTGTCAATGTTAGTAAAGTTAAAAAGTAAAATTAAATTCAGTTTGATTCTTCGTCGTCTATTTACCAATAAATAAATAAATAATAAATAAATATAACTTTATTCCAGAATGTGGGGAGGTTCGTGCAATCCCACACATGCCATATAAAAGTAGGTACACACATTAAAAATATTATATAAAATAAAAGAGAAATAAGAAAATCATATAAAATAGAGGAGAAGTATTATAAGTGTTAAAAGTATTAAAAGAGAAAAAAAAAAGAAAAAAGCAAGAAAACAAGTATAGTATTAGTATTAACATGAAGAAAAGTCATAGAAATATATCGTAAAATGTCGTATATT
>JADDOH010011676.1:0-56716 GCA_016648135.1 Agrypnia vestita
GTCTGGCGGCTCTCAGTGGTTGCATTTCAGAGTTAAGATGCGCGCAAAAAAACTATAACAGAAATGGTCAGTTTTGGTATTTATTCAAAGTATGGCGCCTCCGCAGATGAAACAAGTTGGTCTGGCGGCTCTCAGTGGTTGCATTTCAGAGTTAAGATGCGCGCAAATCACTGCATTGTTGCGGAAAAAAAAACTATAACAGAAATGGTCAGTTTTGGTATTTATTCAAAGTATGGCGCCTCCGCAGATGAAACAAGTTGGTCTGGCGGCTCTCAGTGGTTGCATTTCAGAGTTAAGATGCGCGCAAATCACTGCATTGTTGCGGAAAAAAAAACTATAACAGAAATGGTCAGTTTTGGTATTTATTCAAAGTATGGCGACTCCGCAGATGAAACAAGTTGGTCTGGCGGCTCTCAGTGGTTGCATTTCAGAGTTATGATGCGCGCAAATCACTGCATTGTTGCGGAAAAAAAAACTATAACAGAAATGGTCAGTTTTGGTATTTATTCAAAGTATGGCGTCTCCGCAGATGAAACAAGTTGGTCTGGCGGCTCTCAGTGGTTGCATTTCAGAGTTATGATGCGCGCAAATCACTGCATTGTTGCGGAAAAAAAAACTATAACAGAAATGGTCAGTTTTGGTATTTATTCAAAGTATGGCGTCTCCGCAGATGAAACAAGTTGGTCTGGCGACTCTCAGTGGTTGCATTTCAGAGAAAAAAAAATAAAAGTAATCAATAAAATAATAAATTAAATCGAACAAATCCAATTTTTATTAATTCAACTTTCATATAAAATCACAGATTAATCATTTTTTAGAATATTGATAAGGCCTTAAGAGTTAAATATTTACTTTTTATATTCTTTTGATATTTTGAGATTTTTCATTAGTCACATTAAAATCTATACTAAACCACAAAATAAAGTATTAAATTCAGTTTTTTATAAATATTTAGATAAATTTATACTGAGATAATTTTTTGTTGTCATTTACAATACGTCGTTTGGTAAGAGTGCCGGATTCAATAAATATTTGATGCTTTTCGAATTTGTCCAAATTTCTTAGTAAAATGACGATTACATCAATGATGCACAATGATGCACAATGATGCACAATGATGCACAATGATGCACAATGACACAATGAACAAGAGCCGCTAGTCCAACTTGTTTCATCTGCGGAGACGCCATACTTTGAATAGGTACTAGAACTGACCATTTCTCTGATCGTTTTTTTTTCGCAACAAAGAAGCCTCTTGTAAGTTCTATAACTCGAAGTTGCAACCACTGAGAGCAGGCAGACCGACATCATTCACCTTAGGGGACTACTCTACATACTATAAAAGTAAATCTAATCGTATCCATGATCGTTATGAAAAATCCTGTCACCTCTCAGTCTATATTGGGAATTTCAATGTTCAATTTTTTACAGGTTCAGATTTTTTTTTAAAAATGGATTTATCCTTACGTAGCTTAGCGGGTTTTGATTATTTCATAATATAAATTTGTAATATAAACTATTTTAAAATGTTGTAAAACATTTATCTATTAGTTCATTCATGATAACAAAATAATTAATATGCTTCACCTAGCGCCATCTAGTAAAGTTATGGAAAACTAAGTGCTGTGTAGGTTTGTTTTAAGAGAATAAATGTCAGTCTGTTGAAAAAACTAGTAACCGTGTTTCATTATTATTTATTTATTAAGAAATCTTAACAGTTTCTAAAACATGTAATATAAAAGCATAGTGTTCATTTCATAGACCAATTAAAAAGATTCACAGATGTTAAGAACAAAGTTAGATAAGATATTTTTAAGTTAATTATTTTGAATTAATTAATGAATAGTAGTAAGCAATAAAGAAAGTTAAGACTGAATAATGGTAAGTGATTTGATTTGAAATAAGAAAAAATATATCAAGGAATGAGTTAATTAATGGGAGAAAAAGGATGAGGAGGTATGAGTCAGGATAGAGGTGGAGAAAGGGAAGATTAGATATAGTGAGTGATCGGTCAAAGTCGATTTAGTACGTATAATCAAAAGCATTCTTTTAAATTCAGTAAGACCAATGTTGAATATCGATACAACTATTATTGAACGCTTTGCATGCGCGATATGTGTCATTTGTATAAGACTACATAATAAGTATACATTTCTTAATTTTTTTGTAATCAAATTATAAGGTTACTGTGGAAAAATTGGTGTCAACTTTTCCTGAAAAATAAAAGTTCCGGATTCATATTCCGATAGTAACCAAATATTTTTTGGATAGAAAGATTATTTTGTGTCTTTCTAATTGATTTTAAAATTGCGATATCACAATTTTATGTGTTTTCATTATTAAAAATATCTAAATTAGTTTTTATGCTTCTACATAAAAATAGCAAAATGGTCTACTATAAAATAAACAAAGCAATATGGTGTACTATAATATAAGCAAAGCAATATGAGATTAAAATTCAGGGTGAGGATGATAATATACCTCTAAACCTGGGGGTGTTATTACTACTAATGGAGTACACTCAACCTGCGGGAATTTGATAATATATTATGTCAGGTATCATATGCAACATTATTAGACACGAGCACGAGGCATCGTTATTTTGTATTATTTTTGTATTAAATTTATTTATTATAAATTGAAAGAAAATATTTTGATCAAAAAGACTCAGACAAAAACAAATAATATACCTTAAAATTTATTTGATAACGATATTTGATAAATGAATTTCTGGCAATATGTGACTCTAATAAATGTCTAGAGGATTTAAAATAAGACTGAAAGCATCTAATAGAGAATATGAGTTTGTTTATTTGGAATTTCTATGTAATTTTATTATATTTGTTCTATAAACTAAATGACTTTTTATAATATTTAAATTAAATAAAACGATCACTTTTGTCTTGAACTGAAATGAAAAATGAATACGTGATATTATTTTCATAACAATTTTTTAAAGATTTTACTTAGAGTATTCGATATCTGGAATTTTAAATATGTTTTGCAAACCTTCTCAACCTGTTTTGATCTAAAAATTCATATCGAAACACAAATCACAATTTTTGAACCACTTTATCACTTTATCATATTTTTTGGTGCTTAAAATTTGATTCTCTTACTAAAATCATTTATAAAATCAACCGCAAATTTGGGCAAGGACTTTAACTGATTATCTTGAAGTCTTTAAGAGGAATCATATGATTTTAAAACACAATGTATCCCCACTCAATAATTTTTAGGAAAATACTGAGAGCGATTCCTGAGGGAAGACGTCAAGTGGGCCACCCCAGACAGTTGGGTAAGGCAACTCCAGAAACCGTGTAAGGAAAGGATTGGACTACAATGAACGGAGACCGCACAATCAGCGCAAGACAGGGACGAATGGAGGCGCTTTGTGCAATGGTTCCCGACCCGAATAGGACAAGGGGAACAAGATGAGATGAGATTTATAACCATAGATGGGTACTGGATTCACCTTTTCACATCAGTAATAAAAATGCACTCAAAACAATCGATTGGACACAGCGAAAGGTAAAGATAGCTTGAATGGCAATGGTATTAGTTTTTTTTAAATGCTTAAGAAATTTTTCTTAATTGTTTAGAAAAATAATACTATTGGAAAAACTAAATGCAAAAATGAAGACAAAAATGGCCGGGAATGATTAGAAAAATGTTACATCAGCACGAAAATTCAATTTTATCAATTTTACCAAAATGTTCAAATCATGTCTACCATAATCACCTTATTTCGCTTCTTTGTCCTTTTTTTGAATTAAAAAAAAATCTACCTGAAAAGATATACGAGTCGAATGAAGATGTTATCCAGGCTGCAAACGGTTATTTTGATGACTGGAAAAACTGGAGAATGATAATAATATATTAATATTTCAATTTAACATATATAGAGATTTCATAGCCAGCAGCGAAAATCTATGTATATAATGTGAAGAACCATAGATGTCTCTAGCATAAACTATTCGAATATATGAAGGAAACTGATTGATCGATTGGTGAATGTTACATTGTGTAGAGCTATTACTTAAGCCAGCTCATACAGATCGTAAGCCCTGGGCCACCTCATTAGGGATTCTTAACACGTTTCCTATACGAATAATTTTGTCTCTGTGAGACTCCTTTAATTAATTTTAATGAAACTGGAGAATCGCTGCTTTGAAGGGACAACCCCTTCAAAGCTCGTCATACTTGGTTGTAAAATAAAATACGACTTTAATCGATTTTCTTTTATGTAATTCAAGAATCATTTCAATTTTCCCTCGTATAATACAATAGTAACCATAATTTGCACAGATTAATAATATTTTGTCTTCGTGTCGATTAATGCGATGCACGTACACCGCCCTCGGTGGCCAATCTCCACGTTCGGTGGATGTATTTTATTCGATTAAACATGGAAAATAAAGTCGTAAAGAAACGCGAGCAATTTTATCATATATTTACTATCTTGTTATTCCTCCAGCCCCTCGGAGATATCGTACTTCCTTCCCGACCGGATATTAACCATCGGCGTAACGTGTGGCAAACAAGCTCCATAAAGCCGGAATCAGACAGGAGCACCATACACTATTTTAATAATGTTTTTAAAATTAGATACCTTATTTATTAGTCGTATCTAATACACTACAATACACTATTTTAATAATGTTTTGAAAATTAGATACCTTATTTATTAGTCGTATCTAATACACCATGATTTCGTCGTATTTTTATATTTCACTAGATTCACTAACTAGACAATTCTAATCGAAAAGACGCTGAATGCTATACAAAAAATACAGGCCCCAGGATCAAAGAGTCGAAGAGGGTATTTAGTGCTAAGGGTTTGGAAGATAGAAATACGATGATCGGTCATGAACTCATCGATTGAAAATACATTTTATAACTTATGCTAATGCGGAATATGATTCTCAAATCGCTTTTTTAAATGCATTTTTTCGATTTTGTTCGACTTTTTTTAATAAAAAAGTCAAAAAAATTATTCAAATAATTCTTCTTACTTTTGCTCTACAATGAAAGTAGTGGATTTTGAGTTTTGATAAAAATATTTCGCTGAACTGCAATTGTATTTTGTTAATGAAGGGTGTTTTCTTTAGAAGCTAAGAACTTTAAAATTTAATTAAATACATATAAATTGTGATAATGGCTTCTGTATTATCTTCTTTTATAAATATAATTATAAGCCGTTAGTGTTTAAATATGATAACGAAACAAAGACTTTCGACATAAATTTGCACAACTCATGATGAATTTTGATTCATGGTGAAATGGCCAACCAAATCGAGCATAATTTAATTTGTTTAAATATTTTGTTCAATTATTTATATAATAGAATTTTTTTGTTAATATTTTCTAATTTCGAGACTGGGAATTTCATGAAGAGTGTATATTATATGTCGAGAAAGTTGATTTTTTCAAAATTACTTTGATAATCGTTCACTGTAAAGCTTTTGGTGGGTTTTTAACCTTATCGTATGCCTAAATCTTATTTATAAATGATTCAATTCGTTCAAAGTTTTATGACTACATATAATAAATAAAACGAGAATTGAAAGAAAATCCAAAATTAATTTATATTATATATTCGTTGGCCTTCTTTCTCCCTAAACACGAAGAAAAGTGATTTTTTTTACAACCGAAGTTTTTGATTATATGACTAGGTATGGGTTTATTTATTATAAATGCATACAAACGTGTAGGTCTTCGCTAAAAATCGCTATTTCAAACGAAACTTGAGATTAATAATTATCACAATATGACTCTTGAAATCTACTTACATATTAAATTCATAGCCATAGCAAAGTCATTTTATACAAAAAATAAAAATCCCTTGAAAAAATTATATTCAAAAAATAATATATAACTGCACTTTTTATTTTCCATTTTAATTTTTATTATTTTTATTTTAATATTTTACCCCAGTATACTGGAGCCTTTAGAAAACTTGGATTTTTTTCAGCGGGACTACACATTAATCATGTCTGGGAATTGAACGCACCCGAGCCTTGTCGAGGGTAGAAATCCATGATATTTTTTTTTGTATTGAGTCTACATGAGAAATATTATTACCTTGCAACGAATCTTGGGTGCTCGGCGTAGGTCTAGGATATTTGTACAGCAAAAATATTATTTAAGTACAAGTTTTGCAATATATTCCCAATTACCTACAGCACTTTGGTAAATATCACTCCCACACATTTTATATTGAAAATCGTTTTTCAAAAAATCTAAATATTATATCTTCACTATTGGTTCTTCAAACTGTCTTGGATTCCTTATGAATTTTCCTTCATTGATCCCAATTATTAGGCATTTCTCTCCAGCCCACGGTTCGAGGAAATTTGTTAGATAGTCATGTCATTGATATTTCCGTTTCAATTTGCTTGCTTGCCGAGCTTATTAGTCCAGTGGTTAACCTCTTACCTCTTGACTCTTGCCTATCTTATTTTTGACCTTCCATATAACCTGCGTCTTGTTGACCACAATCAATGATAAAGCAAAAGCTATGAATTTCGGTGATTGATTTTCTGTCATTCTCTCCACTTAGCCTGAAAACCGAAGTCCTCTTACTTTCATAAAGTTTAACATGATAATTTTATTATTTTATTATGTAATTATATTTTATTATCCGATCATAATTTTGTTCAGCTTTTATATTTATATATATATATATAATATATATATATATTATATATATATATATATATATTATGAATTTAGTACAAAAAACTTACACAACATAATCCCAAACAATAATTATTTCGTCTGTCTGTCCGTAGCTTCCTGTAACGTTCGTGACTTTTTTTTTTAACTTTTGACGGGTTAGAGCTAGTATAACACAATATTAATTAAAGGAACATAGCATAATAATAATTTTGAGATACTTGTCGGCCAAGATGTTTGTGTTTTGAATATATCTAGATTAAGTATCATTTTCGTGAGGTGTATGAAATAAATTCGTCTATTATACGTCTATACGTCTATTAAATCGAAAAAATAATTCACTAAAGAAATATGTCTTCAGTTAAATCATAAGGTATTTAAAAATGACATGTAAGAGCTTAAAATTACTTACGACAATGTTGAAAATAAATTATTTCGTTCTAAAATTAATAGAAAAGTCGTAAAGATGCGACAAACTATCGACTGATTTGAATAGTTTAAACTCATTGAGATCACACAGAATGCTGTCAAGAACTCGTAAAGCTACGTGAGAATTTATGTCATAAAAATCATTTCGTTAGAAATATTCTTCAGAAATTTTACGTCTGATGATGGGCATCAAATGAATTTTTTTGATAATGATCCGTTTACGAAATACGTGTAACATCAATAAATAATTTTCAAATAATTCAAATAATGTATTCAAAAGACGAATGACAAAATATTTGTATGGAAGAAATATTAGGTAACCACCGGGATATGAATGTATTAATTAATTAAGACAAATTATAGAAATCTCACAGAGACGAAGCTATTTATATAAGAAATGTTTATGGAAGTGTTTGGTTTATATATTTTTTTAAATCTTTTTTTACATAGTATTTTTTTAAATTAAGAGGTATAATTATCAGCTGTAAATTTTTTTTATGAGAAGCACTACAGGTGTTTCTAGCGTAGTCCCTTGAAATAAATGAAAGATTTTCAGGTTTGGAGGATACAAACAACATTAAAAAAAATTATGATATATTGATGTTCTTACGATGGAATTGGTGGACGTTGCATTGTGTAGAGTGATCACTTAAGTCAGCTCATACAGGGCGTAAGCCCTGGGCCATCGTATAAAAAACTTTCATACACGTTTCTCAACCAGTAATTATGTTCCCAGAACATATATAAAAAATATTGTTAAGCGATACAAACCAAATCTGTAGTATTGTCTATCTATGTGATGCGTCAATTATTCTATTGTCAAATAGATTTCAGCTTTATATAATGCAATGAGTCTCAAAAACGTTTTAGTACTATCGCTCTACACCGCCAGGATAATTCAATCCATTTATTATTTTAATTTCAATGTTCTTAAAATTTTCAAGATGTGCGCTAGCGATATAAAAATCTGACAAACTTGGTGGACTGCTGGGATGAGCAAAGTCGAAAGAGTGTGGCTTACCAAAAGAAAAAATGTTTCAAATCTATCTACGAATTTTCATGACCATATCATAACATATTAGATTCCTCGAGGCAGTCTAAAGCTTATTTAGATTTATTTGTGCATTTGAATAATGATAATTAGTAGAAGTATGTTATACCAGTTATTTAATAAATTTAATATTAAAAATTAAATTAATAATACTAAATTAAATAAGCATGGACACTCAGGAACGTTTCTTAGAGCTGGTTGAACGATCTTTTTTATTAAATATATATGACTACAAGAACAATAGACCATGTAAAATATCATTATGCTATTAATCTATGAATTATTTATTTACTAGCCATCAAAAATGAAAGACATTATAAATGTTTGAATTTCAACTTAACCCTAATCTGCTATATATTAATTTGTAACAACAAAAAATTTCAAAATCAACCTTACTCGTAAACAAATTATTCTTTACTTTAACACACTTTACAAAATGAACGGACTCATCTGTTTATTTATATTTTTAATTAAGTGGAAAATTACTATTTTACAAACATTTCATCGAATGAATGCAATGTTAACATGAATTTTTTTTAAACCACGCTTGTTTGTTGAATGCACCAACTTAAAAGTAAAAAATAAATTTTTGGCCAATTAATTTTTTACGTATGCCTTACTTTTCATTGGACGCTTACGATATTGATAGAGATTTTAAAATTCTGTTCTTGATGAAAACGTCCACGCTTTTATTTGAAAAGTGAGACAAACAATTTTTGGCCGTACTTATATTTATTTTTTAATTTTTAGTACATTTGAAAATAAGCGTAGTCATTAAAAAAAGTTTCCATGTAATATAATTTTCTAATTTTTTGTTTTAATATTACCTATAAAAGATATATTTTTGTGAGCTTATTAACTGATTTCCTATATAAACTTTCATTTTTTAATTATGATACATTAATTGATTAACTAGTGAATGTGATAAATGATTCATATATTGTTATGTGTACAAAATTTTAGTCCGAATGGACATTGGGAAGCGGGTGAAATATCGTCCAGACAAACAGGTGAAGCTAGTGTAAGCGTGGCAATATATTTTTTTCACTAAAAAATTATAAAACCGTGCAGAAATTTGAACCTGATTTTTTCGTAATGTTTTTGACTTTCACAACACTTTCGAAGAATCGAGAACAGTCTACGGTATTCTAAGACTTTCGGGAGGTATCTGAAACACTCGAGAAACGTCTATAAGAATCTAGAAGCTACGAGAATCGTCTCCTAAATACTAGAAAAAGCCAGAAAGTACAAAGTAGCCGCATACTCGGATATAAATGTGGGGCCAGGACTCGGCTCATGCGTTTGACAGCGAAAACAAAAGCAAAGACGGCCACAGGCCACGGAGGCCAGGGTAGACATCTGTGCCAAAACATACTTAAAACGTAGCAAAATAAATCAAAGCAAATAACACGTTCGAAACTGGATGGAATGTTATATTAAATAAAGTGTTAAAACGATAAGAAATATAGTGTAATTTAAAGAATAGCGTTAAGTATTAATTGACTTTGTAATAAAATAATTAATTAATGAGTAATTATTAAATCGCAAATAAATTTCATTCCTCCTGCAGCCACGACACGTGATAATATGTTCCAAATCTGAGAATCTTTCGTTTGTTTGAATGAACTGTACTAGAGACATCAGTAATTTTTTTCTCATAAACTAGTAAACATAGATTTCGCAGTGACCTCTATATTGAGACTTCTTTATTTTATCTTGATTCATCCCTCTGAGGACATATAAAAATATTTTAGAATATTTTTTGTTCAAACCTGAATGTAAAAGACTCCTTTAAAGTTTTTGTTACTAGCTATGAAACATCCTGTATGCATGTATATTTCATAAGTTGTTGGGTAAAAAAATTCATTCGTTTCGTATAATTCGAATATAAAATATATGAAACGCATTAAGAAAAAACGTAAATTCGGGTAGAGAGATATCCTTTATACAACCATGGCTCCTGGCTATAGCCGATAGTTATCACATCGAAAATAAAATAACAACCATTGTACGCACGTCAAATATAAAGAATACGGTTTATATTACGGAATATAAAAGAACGTAAATTGGAATAAATGGTACTGCCAGTCGTGTTTTACGTTCTCTTTGTAGTGGTTCCCGGTAGTTAGACAAAACTGACTGTGTTTAAGGTTGTAGGGGAGAACCACCATGAAGAGAACTTTTCTCGTTGCTGTAAATACAAAATTAATACACTTTTTTAAAAAATGAGAATGAAGTTATGAAGTGTATTCATTGCTTTCATAATTTCTGAAGTAAATTTTAAATACTCCCATCTAATTTTAGGTTATAGTTGTTTTTTTAAAAAATTGGAAATGCTCTATTCAAGGGATAATGTAAAATGAAGAGAACACTGGTCCCCATGAAGAGAACAGGCTTGGACATTAATCTTAACGTGAAAGTATATGTGCCTATTTTCACATTATTTGACAAGTTCTGGAAATAATTTACAACGTTAAGGCGGTCGTCTAGCAGAATGAGCAAATTTCATCATTTTTTCTCATATCTTCTCTTGCGTTTTTTATCACATTTGTAAGGAAATATCTCATTTTAAAATTTATTCATCAGGTTTCATATATTTTAAATACGAATATCTTATTAAAATGTCACAAACTAAATTAGATAATTGATTAATAAATTACCAAAACTTCGATGTTTTAAAAATGAAGAAAATTGCTCCACTTTGTGGACCTTTTATGACTGAACAACCTGTTGAGATGTCTTTTTTATTCAATAATATTATAAAGTAAACAATAATCTTCAATTTATTACAATTATAGCAAAATCTGTTAGTTTGTTTTCTAGCAATTTATGTTTTAAAAAATACTGTTTTTAAATTATTTTTTTGTGGGTTTTTTCAACTCTTTTTCCAAGGTTGACAACTTTTTTACTTCAATGTCAAAAGAATAGATATTATAATTTTATAATAAAAACAAGAAAAAATCAAAATCTTTGTCGATATTCCTGATTTTAGATATTTAATCAAGACGCAAAGTATTTATGACACAATACGCAGTGCCTCGATTAAATAGCTAAAATCTGAAATCGAGAATAATTTTTTGATTTTTTTTTTGTTTTAATTTTAAAATAATAATGTCTATTCCTTTAATTTGTTAAAGAAAAAAAGTTATAAACTATCTATAAAGTATTGAAAAAAACACACAAAAAATAAAAATAATTTAAAAAACAGTGTTTTTAAAACATAAATTGCATGTAAACGTACTAACAGATTTTGCAATAATTGTAAAAAATTTAAGATAAACGCTTACATTGAAATATTATTGAATAAAAAAGACATCCTAACAGGCCGTTCAGTCATAAAAGACCCATAAAGTGGAGCAACTTTCTTCATTTTTAAAACATCGAAAGTTTTGTAATTTATTAATCAATTATATAATTTAGTTTGTGAAATTTTAACAAAATATTCGTATTTAAAATAAACGTTATCTGATGAATAAATTTTAAAGAGATATTTCCATACAAAAATGTGATAAAAAACGCAAGAGAAGATATGAGAATAAATGATGAAATTTGCTCATTCTGCTAGGCGATCGCCTTAATGGAAATGCGATGTTTAATCAAGAAATATTAAATATTTTACATTGGTAAGCAAAAATATAGAAATGTTCATTTGGTTTTATAAATATTTACGACAAAAAGTTTGGATATGCCCTTTTGTCCACAAGATTCATGAAACTATTGACTGAAAATTTTACACTGGAGCCATTCCTCGCAACTTTTATCTTCACTGCAAATATGAAGGGCTTTAAGCGGCCCTCGCAACCGCTCGCATGGTGGGCATGACACTGGCTTCTCAGACCGAGGGTTTCGGGTTCGATTCCCGGCGAGGCCACAATTAATCTATGTGATTAACTCACGCCTGGATATTTTATGATATGTTTCGCTTGTGCAATTCGGCTTCTTAACCTGTTGAAGCTTAAAGAAGAAGAAAATAATTTACCTTTACTCAAAAGCTACTAATTAATCAATTCTTGTCCCTATGTTACACAAATATATTAACAATAATCAATAAATCGGTCTACCCGAAGCAGCCTCCCTTCTAGCACGGGTGAAAGGGAGGTCCCTTCCAGCAGCCCTTCTCGGATCACCAAGGCGCGAAACTTAGTTGCGTCCATGGCCGGATTATCCGGATAATCCAGTTTCGGTAGGCCCAGCGAGCGCCGCCAGTGCAAGCAATCACGCGATGCTACACAGTGCTGCTCGATTCTCCGCTGTTGCATTGTCTTGCTGGACACGTTTATTTGTGCAAATTAGGTCCAGCTCCGTGGAGAATACCGAATCTGAGACGACAGATAATGCCACGTGATCACGTGGACATAGCTTAAATCCGATTAAATTTGATTTCGGTGATGCTTACACTTCTGCGAATCCAATACAAAATTATCATTTAGTTAATATGGTTGGCATATTTATGAAATTAAATTCAATATTTTTTTATTACTTTCACGTATATGTTTTAAAATAAACTAGCCGTAACCCGTAAAAAATGACGGTACTTTTACATATCGGTTCCTAAAGAATAAATATTTATTTATTTTATTAAAAAAATACTTCGTAATAAAAATTCTAAAATTGATATAAAACTATGTATATTTAAATTAATTCCACCGCAATCAATATCTTGTGTTAGGTTTTTATAAAAAAATTCTTAATGATCTTATTGACAATATAATAAAAATTCAATTGTATTAACTTATTATTATAACTCCTATAAATATGGTTATTTATATGTCGTGATGATGGTTATACTTTATTTAACGTAGGATTAAATTATAATATTAAACGTTTTTCGCTTGTTCACTGCATTATTTTCCTTAATCCGTACCACGATAAATTTATAAGGTATTAAGTCCTTTTAAAGACTGTAAACCGATCGTTAATTTTATGTGTCCCTGTTGCACTAAAAACAAGTTAGTTACGGAAAAGATATTAATTATTCGTTCATTAATTTGTAATGTGTTCATTATTTACCCTAACGTGCATAGATTTTTACACATGCTCCATAGATTCCGCACTTTCACAGCATATAATCAATTTTCGTTATTTTTTGCCAATTCCAGATTTCACTTTTATATATCAGTCTTGCGTAGTGCAAATTTTTTTTACTGGCGATAATTGCACGCTGAACACTTTATTGCCCGAAATCACCTTTTTTTCGGTAGCATTCTCAATTTTGCCGTCTCTGCCTCCAAAAAATATATTCCAGATCAATTCATTATACACAGTCTTGTATAAAAGCTTCTCTTAACATGAATTATGTTAGTTTAATGATAAAATTATATTTCATAAATTATATTCTCCCAGATCTAAGCATGATTTCTGAATCTGCCGCCTACCCCCACTGCGTCATAACTGGGAGTCTCGCAAACACGTCAATGTTTACTTAATATAAAAATTTGCAATTGTTCTAAAAGTATAAAGGTGATGTTACTGATTTTGTATTTACTATCACCATTATTATGTTTATTGCATAATATGTTTTCTATTCAATTTATATTTTTTATATTATTTAAATTGTTTCGCTATGAACTCACATCCTTTTTATCTGTATATTCTACAATTACTAATATTTGATATTTTTTTACAATAATTATTTGCCTTGCATGCACTCAAAATGTTTTTATAATTATATAAATTTTTGAATATTTTGATTTTGTTCAAATCTTTCATAACAGTGCTGAATTTATGTCACAGAGACATTATTAATCAATTAATGTATATTATAGATATCTCACAGAGACGAAACTGTATTTCTTATGGGAAAGTAAGTCCTATGTACACCCAAATGACTTTTATACCTACTTTCCCAAAAGAAATACAGTTTCGTCTCTATGAGATATCTATAGTATACATTAATTGATATAATTTTTATTACAATATTAAAAATATATGTATCTACTATGGAAAGTAAGTAAATTTCTACAAACACGACATTTTTCTCATACAAAGAGTCAGCGCATAGCAAAAATCTGTAATTAGTTTATGCTCAAATATTAAATTCATCACGACATTACTTCTGCTAGAAGAATGATGAAATAAAATTCTATAAATCATTAAAAGCAGATAAAATTTAATTTCATTGTCTTAACGAAATCATCAAAATATCGGGTCTTCTTTCGGCAAATGTATATTTCGGTGATTTTGTTCGAAAATGTGTATTTATATTATGTATTTATATCATAATGTATATGCTAGACTACATTTTTTAGGACATTTAGTTGACTTTTAAATAGTTTTTTAAGATTCAAAGTACATATGTAAATACAATATATTGTTTAAAATCATCTCTTTATATGAATAAAAACCGTTTTAAAATCATCAAAAAACTAAAAAACTTGTTTCAAATTCATAATTTTATTAATTTTTCTTAATTATTTTAGTATAGTTTTGTCATCGTAATGCTAGCTTTATACTCGTAAGAAAACATATTCTGCGTACACATAAATATTCAGAATCTATTGATAGTTTGTAAGACACTAAAAACGAATTTTTCGGTCGCGGCCCATTAATGCATATTTTTCAATAAATATTGCAAACAAATAGTTTAGTCCTTTCATATAAAAACAAAGGTTTTATTTAGGTTACCCTCTTAGAAAACTCGTAGGTAGTCTTGGTATAAATGAAAAACAAAAACCCACATTTTCGAAAATAAATATAAAATATGCATTTGCAGTGAATGTCCAGCCTTAAATATAATACATACGCCTTTGCAATACGTTAATTATATTAAATTTTTGTGCCGCGCTTTGTACAAAAAGGGTTTCTTCTTTCTAACTACCAATCGTATCACAAGCTTCATGTTACGATAAAATGAACAACACATGTACACACTAAATATACTTCCTTTGTGCTCTGAAATCATAACAAAAAGGATCCCATAACTTGTGTTGTAATTTATGTTTTTGCTAACAATGAACGTTTTCGCGATTTAATAAAAGCTTTCTCATAAAGTATTACTGAAACAGCTGCTTGGAAATTGTATCAAAGATATTTTTTTATTCTTTTTATATTCATAAAAACAACAGGGTTTTATGAGATATTAAATAAAATGCGCAGATGCATGCACTTGATGAAAACTAATGACGTGTGGTATATAATAAAATAAAAATGATATAAATCTGTAAAATATTTATTTAATAATATATTAATATTATTTTTAATGCATACTGTTGCATGTCTTTGCTTATAATTTTCCTTTATTTTCTCTCTCTTACTATATTCATTTTTATAAAATAATTGCACACTGTTATATATTTTATGCTAATTATTCCTTTATTTTTTACTGTTGTCTCAAATTATTGCATTATGTGTATTGCATATTAGTTTTTATACACTACATACTATTAAATACATTTAAATATAATGATACTTCTCTCCTACTCCTACTCACGAGTAATATTACTCATGCAGAAGAGAAATACCATGTGAAAACTTAAAACCATCGTAATTGTAAAAAAATATATTTTTCTATTAAACTACGTGACATAGATTTATTTTAAAATATTTAAAATACAACAACATTTTAATATAAACTTGTTTAAGTATAAGAAATTTCATTTTTTTGTCTTGCTAAAAGTCTTGTCTGTATTGGATAAAGAAGTGTTTAATTATCTTGGGTCCTTATTCAATAAATGCATTGCTGCAATCGATTGGTTATATTACTTCTATTTTTTATATAAGTATTTTTAAATTGTCGGTTGGTTTCGTTTACAATCACTTCAAATAATTATATATCAACAAATATTTTGATAAGATCAGCCACCCGCATGCCTTCACTGGCGACTAATATTGCGCCTTAGAAATATGAATCAAAATTATGCTTTTGAGGCACAAATGGATCGCTATGTCAAAGAAATAAAGTTGACGTAACTATTAGAAGCAATATCATATATTTCGTTAGGCTCATCATTTTCATTGTCGCACGGCTCAAAAAACTCTGGCATTTCAAATTCCACATCATTCTCATCAGATTCGGCGATTTTTTCAACAATCTCAAGATCATCATAGGTTAAATCAGCCATTGTAAATTCACAACAAGAAATATAAATTTTTTGTATAAATGAATGAAAAAAAATTAAATATAATAAAACAGAAACAAAAACTTAATTGAATCTCGCTAAAATAATGAGTTTTATAAGCACACTAGCTGTTCTTACCCGGCGTTGCACGGGTTAAGGATTAAGTTTAAAATAAATTTGTGAGGATAAACAAAGGTTTGATTTGAATGGTATAGATTTGCATCGAAAATATATACAAGCGGAGGGGAAGAGTTAAAAGAATATGGGGGAAATGTCGCATATGGTACCCGCCGAGTCCCAACGAATAAGTTTCCAAATTTTGAAATGCGATCGGCCGAAAGGTACAGATTTACCTAAAAAGTATATCAGGTAAGGAAAGGGTTAAAAGAATAGGGGGAAATGTCACATATATTTCCCGCCGAGTCCTTAAAAATAAGTTTCCAAATTTTGAGTCCGATCGGTCAAACGGTACAGATTTGCATCGAAAATATGTCATGGCGAGGGGAAGGGTAAGAAAATAGGCGGGAAATGTTGCCTTTGTTACCCGCCAAGTCCTAAAGAATAAGTTTCCAAATTTTGAGCCCGATCGGTCAAACGGTATAGATTTTCATCTTAAACATGTCAGGGAGAGGGAAAGGGGCATGAGAAATGTTAGCTATGTTACCCGCCGGGTTCCAAAGCATAAGTATGCAAAATTTGAATTGAATCGGACAAACGGTGTGGATTTGTATAGAGAACAGACAGACAGACAGACATTGAGTTTTATTGGTATAGATAGAAGATAATCGGAAACAAAATAAAGCCAAACGCACAGTTTGAATAACATAAACATGGTAAAACAAGATCTAAAATTGGTGATGTGTTTGTCATTGTTTGTCATTATGCGGATTTACATCTAAAAATTCTCGCGTGTTTGCGCGTATCTGGCCTGACGGGAGATGCGTAGTTTCGTGGTTTGCGCGTATTTGGCCTGACGAAACATGCATATTTTCGAGTGTTTGCGAAAATGGCACTAATCGGGTAAAAAAATATTCCACAGGATTGTTTAATAAAATATATACATAATTAAATAATAAGTAAATAGATTACATAACATAATGTTGGGTTTTTTTCTTTTTATTGTATCAAAGATATTTTATAGTCTTTTTTACTGATATACCTAATTATTATGTTTTTATTATAAAAATAAATAAATAAATAAAATATTTATTTTTAATCAAAAGATTGGTCTAGGAGTTGATGAATTGTTTCAAATTGCCAAGGAAATATATCTGTTTAGACAAATGACCAAAGAGGAAAATAAGTGATATTTTTACTTTTCGAACAAGCTCCATTGTCTCATAGGAAGTGAATACATTTTTCAAAAAAAAATTTCAGACCGTTGGCGTTGGGAAAAGTTATTGAAAGGAATCGTAAGTTTAAAACTGTCTTCTGAATTAATTGAGAAGAAAAAAGAACGGGTTCTACGGTGCAGAGCTTAGGGAACAATCTGAAGAAGGGGAGAGGGAGAGATCACTTAAAGGTAGTTATGCATTTCCGCGGGGGAGTACCAATTTGAATATTCAAAAACAGAATAGCTCATTAAAAATTCAAAGTCGCTGTGAGATCTTACACCTGCTCAAAGAAATATCTCTTAATCGTTAACAGATTTATTCAAATATACCTTAAGAGTCGTAATACATTTTTTTTGTCAGTTATAATGTCGACCGTATTAAAGACGAAGAAAGAATTTATGGAAATATTTTTGTTAATTCAATTTATTAGTCTTTCATGGCACAATCTTTGAAGAGAACCTGATAAAAATATTTATATAGAATACCTTACATAAAAATATCCTTCGAATAAAACACACATATTTTATTTTACACGGGAAACTAGGTACCAGTAAAAAATATTTTTTATGATTTGATTAAGTATGTAGTTTCTTTAATTTTTTAAACAAAATAACCATTTAAATATTCTATAAAAATCCGCTAACCTATTATTATTTTAGTTTAAAAATGACATGTATTTCATTTATTTATATATTTCTATATTAAAATTTGAATATATAATTTTAATAAAGCCTGTTTTACTAGTGAAATCTATGTCGAGCAGGCAAAGTTAACAATGTTTACTACAATTTATTTGCAGATATCGTAGCACATTAATATATTTTATATTATAATAAGTAGGTGAGAATGTAAGAAAATAAAATATTTTAAAAATAATTGTACAGAAGTAAACAACGGAATATAAAACGAGTAAAAAGATATTAAAATAAAACACAAATCAAATAATAATGTCACTACAAATTTCAACCCTACATTCAGAAGACAAAATTTTCTTCGAACAATTAAATAGATATCTTAATAATTGTGTCATGGTACATAGTTATGTATTAAAATATGGAAACAGTAAGTATAAGCCATAAAATAGTAATAATCGTGCTCAGAAAATATGAGTAGCAAGGTAAGCGAAGCAAGATATTTTATATTATTGTTTACACTATTTTTAATAGTATATTCTTTTTAATTATTATCAGAGTATGTTGTTTGGATATATCACTAGACATGTGTCGAAGAATTATTGTAGTTGCTATTGGAACGGGTAAATATTGGTGGTGATGTTTTGTGTTATGAGTTTGATTTATTGTAGTGTAGATGTATTTATGTGTGAAATGTCATTCAGCTGTTCAATTTTTTTGGATGAGGTCATTAATACTAGGTCGACCTATCTCTGAAATCCAAATATAATAATTTCAATAATATAAATCTTACCAATTTCTTAATTGATTCACCAAGAAAGCGTTTCTTTGCTGGAGTAGACGGAGAGGATGGAGCGCCACACTTCTCTATCCTGACACGCAACTCTCGCCTCATCCACGTCATCCATTCATACATCTCTACGTGCAAGCTCGATGAAAGCTCGAGCTTCTGACAGGATTATCTTCCAGTATATAATTAATCTTGTCATGCCAAGTCTTTTGCGGCTGCCCTCTTTTACTGACGCCGTCAAAACTTGCATCAAATATTTTTCTTATTATTCTTTCTCTCAACACGCCCAAACCATCTAAGTGACAATTTTTTAATTATTATGTAATATTTAAATACGTTGCTACAACAAATAAATGGGTCTCAGAAGCGCTGCCAAAAAAACTTTTGCCGTAAACATTTTTCCTTAATCGAAAATACGTTTGATTTAATACTTGGTAGAGTCCGTTCACTTTAGGAAAGCCACTTGCATTAGTGTGAGTAACAGTCCGTTTACAAAATCTCGTAACATTCTTTTTTGACGCAAAAAATAAATATAAATATTATTTTTAAAATGTTTACAGGTTTTTACGGCCGATCAGAATCTTGTGTATAGTTTTCTGGGATATTCTGCCGTATATATGTGACCTCTCTGACCAACGTTTCGCATCAGTCATCAGCACATCAGCCCTGATGATGGACCCTGCAATGGGTTCCAAAACTTTGGCCGGAGAGGTCACATACACAGCAGAATGTCCCAGAAAACTATTCACAGAAAATATTATTTTAGATTCTTAACCTAAAATAAGCAAAGGTACAAGTAGTATAAAAAAACTCATTTCGTTTTCAAAATTGTTATTAAATAAAACGAATACATGAAGTATATGCTTTTTTAAATAAAATACCTACTCTAAATTGGATCTTAATATTTCGCTTTATCGAAACTAATAAGTGAATCCATTATCTGATATAACGCATATGTCATTGGTATTAATCTTTAATCAAAATATTTTATTCTCTATGTAACACTGTCCATCACCAACGCTTCTAGTATTCTCCAATAATAATTTGATATAATATAACAACGAGGTATAGGGAGCAAACAAAGCATAATTCTCATTTTAATGAGCCGAAATCTATAACAAAAGCACGTCATTTTTAGTGGATTACAGCTAGTTTTAAATAAATAATATGTTAGCAGATATAATTCTTCATTCATTCAATAAATGGTTTCAAAATCTTATAATTAATTTTAAACAATAATATAAACTATTTTCGTCTGTATCGGATTTCGAATCCTAATATAAATTTATATTAAATTGATTAAAGTCTGTGGTCACAGTATCGTGATCTTGCAATCACCGTATTGTTAAATAAAGACTACCAGGGTGATACTGAATTGGCCAATGGAATAGCTTTAAAAATTTACGTGTTACAGAGGGTATATCACTTACACTAATACAAGTGGCTTTCATAAAGTGAACGGACTCTATATTTAAATATGATATAATATAAAACTATGATAGTATATGGCAATTCAAGTAACAACATGTAAAAAAATTGAAGCGTATTACGTCACGTCAAAGTGCATAAACTATTCTTAAGAAGGTTGTTATCAAGAAGTATTAAAAATATTTTTTGTATTTTAAATTTTTATTTTGACACAATTACTGGATTTTGTCCCAGATAAATCGTTAACGACGATTGTGTTTATAAAAATTTCAATGTACTCAAAAAATATTGTGAAAATAAAATGGTCAAAAAAATCAGGCGTATTCTTATATGCCTATGTTAATAATTGGGACGAAAGTTATTTTTAAAGCTACATAAAAAATATCGCTTCATACTCTGATCAAAATAAATATAATAATCTCTTTAAAAAAATTGATGGCAAAAAATAGCCAGTTAAAAGAAGGCGGATATAAACCATATATGTGCGGTATAAAAGCAAAGACAGCAATATCAAAATAAATATAAAACGTAAAGTAAGGTGATCACATATGATAGCCCTGTAAACATCCAAAGTTTTCCACTCCTAGATTCCCATATAAATAGCTTCGTGTCTGCGAGACATCTATAATTTATCTTGATTAAATCTAAAAATTAGATTATTTTCATTTTTAATATTGCACAACCGACTGTCCTTTTTGTCTTCGTGAATTAAACCTTTTGCGAGGTTTACCGTCAGAAACTAAATGACCCAAGGGGAAAATGTAGAGAACTGCAAAGTTGGAGAGTTGAAAGACTCAATTTAACAAGAAAATTTAAAACCAGACGAAAGCTCTTTGTCATGGCAGCAGAGTGTGGAATTCCGTCGTATTTTTTCTATCCACATAGTCAGTAGGCAGGGGCGTGCAGTGGGAACAAGTAGCATGACTTTTTCTTAAGATAATTGAGATGTGATAGAATACGCGGTCACGCATTTGTCGTAAATAAATCAAAAATAAACCAATTTGTAATTTTTTTCGAAGTTGGCCGCCCTGTCGCAGGTGTGCTATTCATGCCATGACCGGCGCCATTTTGTTAAGTCAACGTTGCGATGATCGATCTTTAATATTTTGGCCGTATTCGGCATCGGGCCCAGAAAGTGCGCGAGAGGCGACTTTTGGTGAGTAAATATGTGTAATTTAGTATATTCTATACATCAATAATCTGTCTGTGGTATAATATTAGGTCCTTACATATGAAATTCACGTTTTGCCGTACTGGCAAATTTGATCTCAAATATCTTCTCTTTGGTTAGGAATTCCAAATCCATATTTTTACAGCTATTTACTCATGTATTTGTGTTTTGAAAATTATAATTCATTTGTTTTTTCCTCAATTGTTTTTTTCTTTGCGTCACTCAGTTTACAAAATGAAAAACTTGAAATATCGCGTTATTTACGAGTACGAGTTCCACCGTGGCACCAGTGCTGCAGAAACGGCTCGAAGAATTAATGATGTGTATGGCGACGGTGCCACAAAAGAAAACACAGTGCGTTTTTGGTTCCAACGTTTTCGTTCTGGAAATTTCGACCTGCAGAACAAGCCCCGTGGACGGCCGGAGACCAAAGTTGATAATGAAGAATTGAATGCTATTGTGGAAGCGGATCCATCGCAAACCACATCCGAGTTAGCTGCAGGCTGCGGTGTTAGTGATAAAACTGTTTTAATCCACTTGAAGCAAATTGGTAAGGTGAAAAAGCTTGAAAGGTGGGTACCTTACGAATTGAGTGAAGCAAATCAACAAACGCGCGTTGACTGCTGCGTTGCATTACTCAACCGGCACAATAATGAAGGAATTTTAAATCGAATCATTACCTGTAATGAAAAGTGGATCTTGTACGATAATCGGAAGCGCTCATCGCAATGGCTGAACCCTACCGAACCAGCCAAACCATGCCCCAAGCGAAAATTGACTCCAAAAAAGTTACTTGTGAGCGTTTGGTGGACTAGTGCTGGTGTCGTTCACTACAGCTTTCTTATATCTGGCCAGACGATTACGGCAGATGTCTATTGTCAGCAACTGTAAACCATGATGGAAAAGCTAGCTGCTAAACAACCGAGGCTGGTTAATCGCTCTAGGCCACTGCTGCTTCATGATAACGCTAGACCACACACTGCACAACAGACGGCTACCAAATTAGAGGAGCTTCAATTGGAATGTCTAAGACATCCACCGTACTCTCCGGACCTTGCCCCAAGAGATTACCATTTTTTTCGAAATTTGGTTAACTTCTTGCAAAGGAAAAAATTCAACTCCGATGGGGCAGTCCAAACCGCCTTCAAAGATTTTATCGATTACCGTCCGAATGGTTTTTTAAGTAAAGGGATCGATGAACTACCTATGAGATGGCAAAAGTGCATAGATAGCAATGGTACATACTTTGATTAAATAAATATATTATAATAAAAAAAATCGGCTTAATGTTCCTCCCATACTAAACGCCAATTTCATATGTAAGGACCTAATATTTTGTCTCATCTATAACCTTCAGGAAACATCTATAAACGTCTAGAAATGCCTGGTTTAACCGAGAAGCAAAGAGATCCTTTTCCTAAATACTAGAAAAATCTAGGAGGTTCGATAATCCAGTTTTTGGATATAAATGGCGCGGATCTCGGCCGCTGCGGACAGTCATCCGCTTTTTGACCGACAGTTTGACAGCTTGTTAAGTGTAAAATCGGTGCGAAGCACACGAGCTGCGTGACGACGCCCAGTGTGGCTAGTCGCGAATCGTGAAGCGAAAAATAAAGCAAACAATCGAGCGAAGTACCTAATTGGCGAAATAAATCAGAGCCATTAATAGAGCGAGAATCGGATAATTTTTTTTATTGAATGTTAAATCAGTATTACCCAGCGATAAAAAGTGTTCATTTACGAATGATATACTGCGAAATAGTGTAATTTAAAGAGTAGCATTAAGTGACTTTCTACATTGAATAGTTAATAAATCATCGATTATTGATTTCGAGTATTTCATTCATTCCTACAGCAGCATTATCATGATTAACGTCATAGATTAGTTAATACTTTTCATTGAAAATTTATTTTTAAAATTTCGAAATTTGGAGCTATTTTCTGTCCCGCAAAGGTTTCTCCACGACGCGCGCAACTGGTGGACATAATCATATCGCCAAAGTGTGAGTGAAATTAAAAAGATTATTATTTTCTTGTTAAGTGATGCATCTATAATAAAGCATATCGAAAAAATATATAATCAATAATTAACAGATTCTGTGCAAATGAGATCCATTTGAAAATAATTTTCATTTTTTTCTTAAAAATATTGAAGTTGAAAATTCATAACAAGCAAACAGTGCAGCAAAAAAAATCGCACATATGGATTAAGTCCGAAACACTTCGGTTGTCTGACTGTTTAATAACATTTTTATTCTATTATATATAGGTATCAGATATATAGTGACGTCATCTTAGCTACTAAAAAACTCTTGGAATACTGCTCGTCTCTTGCTACATTGCCGAAGTCTTTGAATTCTTTGGATTCATTGCAGCAACGTCAAACTATTGAACATTTCATTTATTTTAATCAATTAAAAACTTTGTAAGGGCTACATGGAGTAACTTTATGTCTACCGGTTTCGATACCACTTAATCTTCATCAAGACGGACGCATACTAACTATACATTACTCTTTTTGGTAAACAGGTCAATTTTTAACAGAGGCGTGGCCACAGTTGTAGTGGGGGTAACTGACCAGTAAACACTAAAATGGGTAAAATATCCAACACGAACCTTTACACTTCTTAAATTCTCTTCCCCTTTTTAAAAATAAAACCTGCGTAAATATAGAGCTGTTCCAAATAATATCTCCCCAACACCAACAACAGCACACTCGTTATGATATATATGATGATATAGATAACATGTATGTATATTTACAGTTTTAAATGAAAAAAATATTCTGTTTTGGGTTACGTAATCCGCATTCATTAACATTATTTTTTTTACTTTACTTGTGTATAATACAGAGTACGTATCAGTGTATTAGAAGCTATCCTTGCCTGATCTTACATGACTTACATCGTGGTCAACCAAAAGCTGGACCACAAAGTTGTAAAACTTTTTTTTTTTACTTTTTTTTACTTAAGTAATTATTCATTTCTTTTTTTTTTACTTTAGTAATTATTCATTTCAAGCCTCAATACAGCTGGTGATTTTTTCGTTGATGAACTTGCCACAAAATACTACATACTAAATCTAATTTAAATTTTTTTTATCTATTCTAGTCACTTTTAGATCATTGCAAATAATTGATACCATAATATACATTAAAACAAGAAATCATAAATAAAATAATGATATAATGTGTGGAAATATTTAAAAAACTAAAAAAATACGTCATTCATTATAATATTGTTATTGCAAAAAAGTACATTCTTTATTAAACTTAGATATCATACCAATTGTCAATTTTTTAAATTTTTTTATTCTGATATATACCTATTCATTAATAAAAAATAAAACGCAATTCAAAATTATTTTCAATACCGATAGTTTTCAACAAAGAAAAGTTTTATGAAAATAAATAAAACATTTCTCCGTAAGTGCGCAACACTTGGGCATGATGTATCCGCAGGGTGTTCGGTACCAACATGGAGGGTTTGCAATACGAGCTGCTATTGTGAATGCCGCAAATGGGACACGCACAATCAAATCAAACTCCTTTAGGGATGCGAGGGGATGAAATTGAATTCAACCCAACCCTGCGTGAAGGAGAGGGCGTCAATAATAAAGGCAGCGATGACACTCTTTAAGATAGGGTTCCGTGTACTTTTGAGAAATTCTTTTCAGGGATCTTGTTTCTGCGGTCCCAAAACAATAATCTGCATAAAAAAGGCTACGAATTGGTAGTCAAATAATAATATTAAGAAAATAATTATTTACCTGGCTAAAGTATTTTTAAGAATTTAATTCAAATATGTCTAGCCAATTTTTATTCCGTTAATACAATAATTAGTAAAATATCACAATATTATTTTGGTTTGTATATAAATTGTAATTTTTATTAAGTAGCATTGTAGATTTTATTTCGAGAATCAATTTATATTTTTATTTTTAATATAAATTTTTAACGAAAATTTTAGTTGTTAATTTGGTATATAAAATTACTTTATTTTATATTTAAAACTGATTAGATTTATAAAAAAGAAAAAATACAGGTAATAATCTGTCTATGAATATACTATATTCAAAAATACACATCTTCAAGTATAGCACAACAAATTTGTTCTAGATCGTTATATTTATTGATACATTTTTTATAATATTATATCAATTTTAATAATTATTCATAATATCTTGATGATGATATAACGGTGTACACGAAATGTGACAAGATAGAAATCAAACCCCGACCCCCGGTCAAACATTGGTTTAGTGTCATACCGCTGGACCGTACATTTAGGGTAACTCTTAGAAATAGGGCGTTAGGTAATTTCGTGACATTTCTGTACATGCTCTCACTTTTGATTTGTGTTTCCTGTTCACTTTACTGAAATGCACACCTTTAAGATTTAAAAAAGTTTTTGAGCTACTTCTGACATGCTAATGTCCAGTTGTTTCAAGATGTATTCAAATAAAAGTTCGTTTAAAGCATACATTTTTACGGAAACGGATCGTTTGATTGGTGGAGAATGCAAAAATCTATGCTTTTAACGAACTTTTACTTTAATCCAACTTGAAACAACGCTCGAGTGCTCTACCGTGTGGGCTAAAGTTACCCTAATGGACTAAAGTGTCAAATTTTTTTACACATACATATAATGCTGATCTTTGTATGCACTGCTTTATATTTTTTATAAATTTTACCATTTGTGCAATCTAAATTTGAATTTATTTTTTAAAATAAGTACCTCTGTCGAACTTTGTAAACTTTGAAACTTACAAAGAACCAAATAAAGGTACTTAGGTACTTGTACAGTAGTATTTTTACGTCTCATTATTTTCTCGGTAGCGTAATGATTTCTTTTCTCATCTGCTGCGAGAGAAAACAGGTGTTCGTTTTTCCGCCGGGGAAATTTTTACTAAAATAAATTAAAATACTTTTATAATTAAATATTTGGACCGGAAATCATATTCCTACGCAAGGGAATAACGATACCACAAGCCTGTGTGATTTCATATTTGGTTAATTAGAAAGAGCCTTACGTATGTATCCTACAGTGAGTAAAGAATATCACTTACTCTAAGTCTGTAGAGTTTATTTAACGCAGCTGATTTACCCTGAATCCTTGTTTATTTAAAAATTCAGGATTATATTTTTCTAATTAATGCATAATCTGTAAAAATATTCAAATTCAGAATAATTGACGAGATTCAAAATACAATTACAAAAACAAGTAAGAACGCAAGTTGAATAAATTCATCCACGGTAGTGATTATATGCAAGTAAGTATTTTAAAAAATATTTATATTAACCTCTCCTCTGGTAAGGTTAAACCTATTTGTTTAATCTCTAGACAAAGTATTCAAATTTTATCTTGTAAATCTACAGAACCAAAATGTGTGATCCTGTCAATATTTTAATTCAATTGTGGAGTGTTTGAGAAGCGTCACCGCTTTGAACTCGGCCGAAGTCAAGTTGTAGATTGAAAAAATGGTTGGTCTCAATCGTGACCTTCATTGGGAATTTGTTTTTCTTGATATAAATTTTTATACCATCGATGCTACTTTAAAATTGTTGAAGCAATATCGTAATTCTCGTTTAAAAAACAAAATTAAAATGAGCCATAAAATCATGTGGCTTTATATAAAACTGACAGTTTTTGGCCAGCGTTGATTAAATTCTAAATAGGGGCTTAGCGAGTTAATATTAAGTATGAAAAATTCAAATGATAGAAGGTTAGCCATTGTTTCGTGTAGGCTTGAATAGTATCGATATACCTACTAGTTCAAAATTTGTTCCAGGGTGGGGTGACTTTATTTTCCCACAGTGCTTTGAATGCAATAATTTCTAATAGAAATATGTCTACCGAGGCAAAACTAGCGGGACATAATGGAGTTCTGGTACCGACACTGATGTATGGAAGTGAAGCCTGGAGCTGGCAGAAGAGGAACGAAATTAGACTGAATGCAGTAAAGATGAGATCCCTTACACTTATGTCTGGTAAATCCATTTATGATTATGAGTAAAAAATGAAGATATTAGGAATGAATGTAAAGCTGATCTTAGCATAATTCATAAAATTAAAAAAGGGTTGCTCAGGTGGTTTGGGCATGTTGAGCGAACGAATGAGGAAAGAATGTTAAGAAAGACATACAATTCAAGTGTTAACGGCACCAAAAAGAGAGGGCGACCCCGGAAGATGTGGCATGACCACATTAACCAGATACTGGAAGATGGTCCCGTTAGAGCTTGCATGCGAAGATGTATGAATATGGATGAGGCGGGAGTTATATGTCACGACAGAAGTGTATGGCGCTCTATCCTCTCTACCTACCCCCACGGGGAAACGGCGTGATGGCAGGGGCGTGCAGTAGAAACATCGCAGCATGACTTTTACGTAACCAATTATTTGGAAAAAAAAAGGATTACAACATATATTTTGTAATATTTCTATCATAATTATTATCACAATATTCATATTTTGATATAACACAATAATCTGTCGTATAAATATTTAATTTCTATTTTTTCCCAAAATATTCTTTAACAAAAAAGTCATGCTGTAATGTTCCCAATTTACGCGCCTGCTTGATGGTAAGTAAGTAAGTAAGAGTTACGCTATTTAGCTTTTCATTTCAAAAATATGTGTACCAACGGACCCTTTGCTCTAACATTGTATGTCTTTAAATAATATAGGCGTTCATATCATCGGTCTCTACTTCCGTAGGGTGGACAAAAACGACCTATTGCCTCACATTCCTGTTTAATATAAGTCTACACACCCTCGCTGGTTTAAGTGCTCCTGTCACAACCCCTATATTATATTTTAAATGTCGTCATTCCACACATAAAAGACGCATTTCTATTATACAAACGTGTCGGTACTAAGGCACTAAAATAGAATATATAAATTCAAAACAAAAAACTTAAATGGAGAATTAATATTGTATAATTACCAAGGCAGGAAGAAAATGAAAGATGTCATCGCGTCAGATTTAAATGCACGGCGACTTAATGTGACAACTTTATCTGAAGATGAAATAATATTAACATTTGGTATAAAAGGGAAACAAGTGACGAAAAAAGCGAGTTAAGTACAATAAGAGATAATATCAGACATCAAAGCCTTAGCATAAAGATATAACTTATTATTTACTAATCTTTACGGAAATTAAATTTTGTATTTCCATACTACGATATATGAAAGTGTTGCGCTCCTGTTGTCCATTGAAAAGAATCATGGACACTCAAAGCATTTAAAATATGGATCTACAGACGACATCTAGATACGAAATCTAAAAGTTAAGTATTCTAAGAGTTAAGTTTAAAGTTCACTAATGATACACTAATGATAATTATTCGGTTATTCATAACATTATTTTCAAAGAACAAGAATACTTTACCGTGAGTTGCAATTTCTCGGCCATATCATGAGTTGCTGCACCCCATCATAAAAGACAATTGTTAGGAGAAAATGCCCTGGAATCACGACCTGTATGAGCTATCTCTCAATATGATCACTCTACACAATACAACGTTCACAACTCCACCGTTAACAAGTCATCAAATTTTAAAAACTTGTGTATATGTTTTAAATCTGAAAACCTTTAATATATTTTAAAGGGCTGTGTTGGTGACATAATCCTCCCCATGAAATAGTAATTTCACAGTTGGTAATGATACAAATTTGAACATCTTTCTTTCCATTACCAATACTTTCTTTTTTACGAGTTTTTTACTCAATACTCAAACCAATTTACGAGTTTTTTGCCAACCAGTTGAGGCCGCATTGCAACCGCATTCAACATGAATTTATATATTCCTCAACTTCCAGTTGAGTCCAATTTTCACCGGAAGACATATATACCATAAATACATCATTCATTGTTATTTAAAACTTTGTCAATAAAATTGACAAACACTGCATGTAATGTGTGAGAAAATAACATCCAAAAATTAAATATTAAATTAAGAGCGAATAGTTAACACAATTAAAAAAGGATTGTTAAGATACTTTTAAAAACTTCAGAGGTCACGTGGAATATATGAATCAGGAGGAAATGTAAGGCGTCTTTTTTTTAGTTTTAAAAGTAACAAGAAAAGAAGGCGTCCACAAAATTCTAGACTTCATGGAAACTAAATGGTGGATGGTGACTCTATTAAGAATTTCAACATTCGGAAGAATGTATATGACAAGGTGTTTAAAAGTGAATGAGCGGTATAACAGGCCAAAAGAGTATAGTGATCTTGCCAGTGGCGGTCGGTGACTTAATAGAAGGGATGCTGGATATTATGTTTATACCTACTATCAAATATATAAATCCATAGACTAGCCCATGCAAATAGTAATAAAAATAGTCTGTTAAAAAAGTTTTATAAATCCTTTAAGCTACGCATAAACAATTATCGATCCAGAATTTCACGCATCATTCGTACCTTCCTATTTTAAAAAATCCATTACATACCCGAGTTTACATTTACTTAAAATTAGTTCGAATCGACGCTCTGCCTTTATAAAATCGTTATGAAGGAGTGTTTTCTCAATGAAATGATAGCAAGGGAAGAAAGTCGGTTTTTGCCTAGTGTGCTTTGGTTGTACGTTTTGGTGTTTTTCATGGTGGAAAATTCATTGAGGAAAATTGCAGGTACGGTTAAGATAAGATAATATTATTGTTAAGAGCACTCGTGTGTCCTTTCTTAGCTTTACAAAGATAATTCAAACGCATTAACGATTCAATTATGGATTCACAATATTCAGTACTTTTTTTACAGTGTAGTTTACAGTGCTTGAACGCGTTGGTGAAGAATCCACGTTATTTTCTGTAAAAATTCATTTTTTATATAAATGATTATTTAAACAGACAATTGAATGACATTCAATGTTTCAATAATTCGGTTTCAAGTGTATTCAAATACGCTGCAATCCGTTCGTTTCGTAAAACTTATGTGTCTAGTCTCAGCCGTGGCTACTCGGCTACGTTCGGCTGTCATCGGGTGACTCCGACGTTGGATGCTGTTGACGAATGCGTATACACTATAGGGATGGGTAAATGAAAAAAATATCGATATACATCGAATCGATATTTTTAAAAAGTATTGAAAATAATCGATATACATTGCGAAAAATAAATCGATATTTATCGATATTATTTTTTCAAAAATGTAATGTGAATAAGCTTTTGGCGACCAAAAAAAAAAAAGGTCACCGGAAAAAATATATCGATTATCCGAGAAAGGAAAAAATATATCGATACATCGGGAAAAAAACTATCGATATATCGACAAAAAATATATCGATGACCAAAAAAAAAGAAGGTCGCCAAGAAAAAAGTGAAAAAGATACCCAAAAAAAGGTCGCCGGAAAAAAATCGCCAAGAAAAAAATATCGATATTTTTTACCCATCCCTAATACACTATCCGAAGATCCTGACAAGCAGAAATGAATGCGCATGTTGGAAAGTCGAATGTTTTGAACTCTGTGTGGATATGGAATTCGTTACAGATTCCGTCGCTGCTGGTGGCTATGTTTACGCGATTCGTAGATGTTCAAACTTGAGAATGTACATTTATTTCGAGTCGCTCCGTACGCGCGCCTTGTCGTAGTATGTGTTACGACTGTTTTCTAAAAGACTGGATTAATTTATTTTCTGGAGTGCTGTTTTTGGCTAGAAACAAAAAGTCCAAAGCTTTTTGATGGATGCGGATGGACAACGGATGCGGAGCATCTAAAGCATATAATGTAGCGACCGCGCCTGTGATCTACCTCTGTAAGTAAACAAGTTCAGGAAACGGCTAAATCCAATATATTGGTCCCATTGCATATACAACGAAAATGAGTATTTCACTATATTATTGAACGTGCTAATAACAAAATGAAAGATAATTTACGTTTAAATAGTAAGTATTAAATAAGATATTACACTTTAAATTTCCGAAAAATGCACTGCATATTTTGACATTTCATAGGTAATATATGAGGTTAGGTTAGGTTATTAGGTTTGGTTTGTTTAATTTAGATTACGATTATTTTAATTAGATTAAATTAACAGGACGTTAAATTATATAGTGAAATACTTATTTTCATTGTATGAATAACGGGACCATCATCTTGGATTATTCCCAGGAAACAAACAACAGAGTTAAATAAATTTTCTATTATATTTTTTTTTATTCAAAACAACATCCTACCGTTTGAAAAGATGTTATTTTTATGTGTATATAGTGATCTGTCAAAATCAGGTGAATGTCAATTTTTATGTAAACTGTGGTGAGGCTAAGATTTTTGTGAAATCACAAGACGGAAATAATAAATTACGACTGACAGGAAATACGGTACATTGAAGTTTCTTTTATTTACTGGAATTACCGTATTTGATGGCATGGTGCTGGCGATAGCCGGCGGGGCAGGAAGCCTGTTTTATCGGCGGCGTCATGTACCAAAATGTTTGTTTACAATTAAAAAAAATGCTCGGGGCTAATTGGCGAACAAAAGATATCAAACGTAATAATTTCGTTGTCTGTCTGTGTATCCGTCCGCAACGTACGTAATTTTATTCAAATTCACCCCACGCACACCGCTACCACCGCCTCTCCGTGGACCATTAAAATATATCCGTATTTCATGATTTTTCATGGGTAAACGGATAGTTTATGTATAATTTCTCTACAATTTAAACATTTATCTTCGTAAATAGTAAGCCGTTCATTCCATTTATATCTATACTAGCTGTTACCCGTCAAAAAAGACGGAATATTAAACGGAACGTCAAAAATCGCATCTTTGCTTATCCCTAGTGTATATTTATTGTATTTTTTTTTCGCTGTCTGCTAAGAGGCAGCGATAGCAACGCTTTAGTCGCCTTCGGTTTCAAGTTTCCGGGCGCGGGATTTCAAGCCCCATCTCCGGCCGTTTACTTTGTTTTTTAACCGTGAATTAGATAAAATTACGGACGGACAGATAGACGGACAGACAACGACATTATTATATTTAGATCCATTCTCTCAAATATTTCCTTATGTTAATCTAATGTCTCATGAAAAGAAATTTAAACCTCTAGATCAAGTACGTACGATACATGACACAATTTTTGATTTTAAATGAAATTTTAGTCCTAAATGTTACCGAGCCTCCCTTTGCTGTAATTTATACTTCAATGTCATCGTTTCTTCAATTAACATATTTAAATCAAAACTCAATATGTAGACATTAATGGACTTCATTC
The DNA here is from genome assembly GCA_016648135.1 of Agrypnia vestita. Lineage (NCBI taxonomy): Eukaryota > Metazoa > Arthropoda > Insecta > Trichoptera > Phryganeidae > Agrypnia > Agrypnia vestita. The sequence goes on from JADDOH010011676.1 coordinate 32,782, forward strand.
AACTTTATTCTGCTACTAGCTCCATCAAAAATGACGGAATCATGCGAATATGCGCTTATCAAATACGCGGATGATCGGTCGACCCATTTGCTTTGCTGATATTACGTGACGGAAAAGACGAAGCGGAAGATCCGCTTAGTGTGGCGCCGGCCTGATAGGTAGATATGAGATGCCTGCAGCGAATACATTGCAGCATGACTTCTACGTAAATATATTTATTGGAATAAACACGAAAATATTTTTCGCACAGAATTTTATGATAGTTTAAAAATTTAATAATATATTATAATTTATTGTGATAATTATAATATATTATTAAATTACGACGGACGAATTACGGACGTAAGCCATGCTTCAGTGCGCTCACTATATACCCTGTCCTGCTTTATGTATTTTTTAAAGAAAGTTCAAGTTTTTTGGAGCATTTTAGTGAATATCACATTGTGCTATTATTTTCAAAGAAGCGTCCTGTAATATTAAAAAAGGATAAACTTCAGTCGGGCTCCATGTTTTCAGGAAACTTATTTATGAAACAATTAAAAAATCGTTGATGGAAACTGGCCCTGCAGAACCCCTAGTCATGGGTTTGGCTCAAATTGTCTAGAAAAATCCCGAGCCTCGCGCATAATATGGAGGGAAAACATAGCAATTTTGAACAGCTGTCTTAAAGTTAAAATGCTTCAAGTTTTCATATTAAAATGGGCCGTAACACTTTTCCGCCCCGAGAGCGAGGAATATTCTCGGTAATTTTTTTAGGAGATTGTTTTAAGAAATCAATTCAGAAATTTTGAATGTTGATAATGGAATGAAAGCCATTATTTTAAAAAGTGACGTCTTTGAAAAATGTTAGCTTTTATAATTTTTGAGAATTCTTCTAAAGAAACTTTTTTGTAAAACATGGTCTCTTAGTAATACTTAAAACGAAAACTTTTCAAGATCCCTTTTTACGTAAAGTATTTCTTAGATCGTGAACAATGTGATACGGTATAACATTATGGTAAACTTTAAAAAAAAATTGCCTCCAATAACCTTGGGGTTACAATATTTATATTCTTTAAAAGAATAAAAAAAAATTAATATAACTATTTATTAAAGTATAATCAATACGTTTCAGGGTCAATGGTCTCTTTATCAGGATACAACGAATGCTTTAAATTTGCAGTTTATGTAGACGTTAACAAAAATAATAAATGGAAGTCGAATAACTAATTAAGAACTAATGTTAAAACAAATTATATTTTGGTTATCTATAATATTTAATTTGCTCTTGATATTTTTCTTATTTCTAATTTTTCTAACCACAATTCCTTGTTATTTGTAAAAAAAACATTTGTAAACTTTCATAAATATCAAAATAATGGTTCATTTCCAAAATATGATTGAAAAATTCAGATTAGATTTTGCTATTTAAACGTCAATTATGCTTTTAATAATTTATTTTTTGTGTATTTATTGTATACCTACTGTTTAAGAAATTATTGGCCCCGAAACTTGTTAATAATTCAACAAGTAATGGTTGTATATAAAATGATTTATTAACATTACCTATATTAATTAAATTACGCGATCTTTTATGAGATTTTATAAGAGCATACCTTACTAATAAAATCTCCAATTTTGGGAGATAACCTGAAGAAACTAGTTATCAATGAGTATGTATAAGCCTAGGTTCTCGAAGAGATTAGTCATAAGGTCAATGACTGAGAGAGAGATTCTTGTTGAATATAAAAAAATGTTTATTATAGCGTTAAAAAATTACATTTACCAGTAATACTTGTATAAAAGTCTTCAGTTCAAATTCCCTGAACAGCCTAGTTTCTAAATGATTATTTTTTCAATGAATAAATGTTTACAAATGTTTTACATATTCTTAATTTTAAAAATATAACATTTGCATTGATAGATTATTTATTTTAAACTTTAGAAACGTTGCACAATATTCGCTGAATAACATTAATTTTATTTGGAAAAAGTAATATTTTAGTAGATTATTTTAACTGTTAAACCAAATGTAATTTTTTATGTAACGAGGTGTTTTGTGTTTTGGAGGAGTTAAAATCAAGAGATAATATATTGATGATTGCGGTTTAATGCAAATTCACAAGTGTATACCACTTCGCAAAATTTTATTTTATCTCCACGATTACACAGAATTTTTAAAGAAGTACTTCAATATAAGATATGGCATAAGAGGTAACTAAAAACATTATATATATGCAGCACGTACCTACATCAATAAATCACTTACTTAAAAAAAAACACTTTTTTTTTTTCATCCATTTGTTGAATTACGATACTAATTAACTGTAGTTATACTTATTACTTGCAAACATCTGACAAAATTATTGTCACCTTTTGAAAAAACTGCGCCTCGTCGGTTGCATATTTATTCTGTTGTGGCTGGTTGTTATCAGCATTTGTCAAATGTATAATCGATTTTAACCGGTACACTGCTCAAAAATTCGTGCCTTTTTTATAGTTCTAATTAGTGTTAATTTTTATGTAGAATTTGCTGCATTCTGCTTGCATCTTTGTGATATCAAAAGGATATAATAAATATAACTACCATTACCAAGATGGTCCCAAATAGTCAAACTCTATGTCAATGTTGTGAATAGTGCTGAATTTCTCGGAGCTGTATTTTTCATTCTAAAGAGATGTACCTAAAAAAGAAGCAGATATATAGAATTGAGGTAAGTCACTCACTTTTAATATACCCGTCTGGCCGTATCTACGTATTAAATACCTTTCTGCATTCAAATTTCAAAAATATAAATTAATATTTTTGCATGCATTAATACTTGAATTGGTCCGTCTTTTATTGGTTACAAATTCTATAATTTGATGTTTTTCTTATGAAATTTACACCTATATTAAATATCTTTTCCTATTTACGGATTTCAAAATTACCTTATATAAATTTTAAATAATTTTTAAAAATAAATAATGATAATTAAATAGAAAAATCTTAGTTTCATTCTGTTAATATTATGAACTAATAAAATTTTAATTTCAGATATAAAGTACATATATTACGTTATACGTTTGATTTATTTCGTAAAATACTATCTCATGATATATCGTTTCTTCATTCATATTTATGATCTCTGTTTTTGTGGATCCAGTGCTCACCATGTGTCTCTATTTTGGCTGGACACGATACAGAAGTTGTCTGTTGACGTTTGCATTCGTTATTCTAGAAGAATTTTTGTCTAGGCCTTCCTGTGTGACATCTTTCCTCAATAGAGTTGGTTGTTGGTGTAATGGTCATGACGCTCGCCTAGCGATCTGGTGATGCTTGCAATCTGGACTAACTTTTTAAATAATAGCGATCTGGTGATTGTGGTTTTAGCCTCAAATTTAATAATTTTAGAACATAGTTCTATGATTTTTTAAATAAATTAAATTAATCAATTGTAAAAATAAACAAAAAACTCAACCTATTTATTTTTTAGATTTAACCAAAAAATGGCTAGATTTAATGCGGCGTTTTTGAAATTCGTTGCAATATAAAGTTGATAGCTATTTGAAACAGCATTAATACTCATACTATATGGCAAATTTTTCTTCACTGCTTCCCGGAAGTGCAATGTTCCGGGTGCATAATGGGTAGGTCGTTGGTGTAGTGGTTATGACTCGATGATTTGTGACCCATTCCAGGACAGCAAGTTAGTTATATTTTCACAAGCGTTTAGCTTTACATAAAATGTTGACGCGTCTCGTACTCGTGTTAAAAAAAACCTAAGGTGACCAAACATTGTTTAGATAAAATGATTTTCACACCAGACATGCTATATCCTTTTCTAATTAAAAAAATACATACATTAAGAAATCCAATGATCACCTTGGATCTGAAATTTCATTCACCTATTGAGATCGACATAAAAGCATTGTGTAACTTACTGAATGAGAACTTGATTTACAAGCCATTCAATGATTTCTAAGTGACAGCATTATGTAAATCTCTTGTCTGCGCTACGCTGGAGTACTGTAGCGTACTAATAGTAATAAGCAATCGACTTGGAAACGTCCATAAAAGTTATGTGAATCTTATTAAATCGCTGCGGGCTGCTTGCAATCTGGACTAGCTTTTTAAATAATTTTGAAAATCTTGCAAATAAAACAAATAACCTTGTTTTATTTGATGCAAGAATTGCTTCCGCAATAAAGATTACTTTTCACCGCCAAAAATAGCATCGTATTCGCAGTTTAAAAAAGCTTCACTTTTCTGAATTAATTTTCCTTAATACTCATAATGATACATTGGAACCATTCAATTATGGTCAATTTTATTAAATGGCAAACACAAATATCCGTACATGTATTTCAAATTAACTCATTTCACTGAAAATAGGAATCTCTTAATCAATTATAAAAGAAATCTTGGTAATGTTTACTTTAATTTATTTGTAATTATAGCTTATAAAAACTATAAAACATTCATTTCTGCTTAAAATTGCCAGCAAATCAATATCATTGCCAAGCTTCAACTGAAGGATGAAGGCTTTCCACGAAGAATTATACTATTCGTAGTTATCGAAGTCATGATTTGCCGTGCCTCTCCCTTTACTTCAATAATTGCTTTTATCCACTCCAAGAGTGTTCCCAACGTTTTTGTTGGATGTTCTGTAAGATATAGTTTAATATTAAAACAAAAGGTTTCAGAAAAAATATTTTCTTTCATCAAGGTAATAGAAATTAAAAACAAGTTTATTTCATTACCTTGACGAAGAAAAATGTTTTTTTTCGAAACCGGGTGGATAAATTAATATTAAAACATGCGGTAACATACTTTTTGTTTTTCATTTTAATAATATAATATAATAATCATTATATAATCATTTTAAAATTTTTAAAAGAATAGAACCCGGGTTGCTCACTCAAGATACTCGAGCATTCTTCCTTCTGAACCACTTTACTTATCATAAGCTTCTATTTATAATTTGTATATTGAGAAGAAATGGATATTAATAAATAAAGAAATACGTTTATTTATTAATCTATGATTAACATAAGATCTAAAAAATTATTTTAACCATTCTATATTCTGAAGCAAAGAAGATTCTCTTTAACGAAGCTTAAACGCAACCCTTCAAATTATTTTTTCATCATATAGTACATTCACTGAACAACGAAGTATTCGATAATAATCATATTTTTTAAACTAAACGTACACAATATGTAACTGTGACAGCCCTGGGCGTTATTGTCGAGTGAACTCGCGTTCACGTATCGTACATACTAAATGCTATTTCAGTAACACATTTTTGCTATCGTGTTCTTTGTATTCCTCTATTTTCTCTCTCCAGTATCCCGAGCCTGCCTAGAGGCCTAGAATAATGCAGTGCAACATTCATAAAACTGAGAATACAACTTTATATGTACCGTTCTTTTTGTTGCTATACACTGCGACCTAACGCGGCATTGTTTCCAAACGGATCATTTTATTTGAAAATCAGTTTTTGTTCTCGTGTATGTCAGGGGATACTGATGAAGTCAAATAAATTATAAATTATCTCACGATATGAAAAATAATAAATATAATAATATGAGTAAACTATATAAATGCAACGAATTTATTTTTTTGACATCTTAATTAACTCCCTTTAAACTTTATACACTCAAAATTTTTACACGAAATTTTGTGTCCCAAAACGCAAAACGGATATAATGAATAGACACACCACAAAGTGTAGTGTGGAACTGTTAAATGAATTAAGCAATCATATATTAGGTCCTTTCATATGAAATTGGCGTTTCGCCGTACTGGCAAATTTGATCTCAAATATCTTCTCTTTGGTTAGGAATTCCAAATCTAAATTTATACAGCTATTTACTCATGTATTTGTGTTTTGAAAATTATAATCCATTTGTTTATTCCTCAATTGTTTTTTTCTTTGCGTCACTCAGTTTACAAAATGAAAAACTTGAAATATTGCGTTATTTACGAGTACGAGTTCCACCGTGGCACCAGTGCTGCAGAAACGCCTCGAAGGATTAATGATGTGTATGGCTACGGTGCCGCAAAAGAAAACACAGTGCGTTTTTGGTTCCAACGTTTTCTTTCTGGAAATTTCGACCTGCAGAACAAGCCCCGTGGACGGCCGGAGACCAAAGTTGATAATGAAGAATTGAAGGCTATTGTGGAAGCGGATCCATCGCAAACCACATCCGAGTTAGCTGCAGGCTGCGGTGTTAGTGATAAAACTGTTTTAATCCACTTGAAGCAAATTGGTAAGGTGAAAAAGCTTGAAAGGTGGGTACCTCACGAATTGAGTGAAGCAAATCAACAAACGCGCGTTGACTGCTGCGTTGCATTACTCAACCGGCACAATAATGAAGGGATTTGAAATCGAATCATTACCTGTGATGAAAAGTGGATCCTGTACGATAATCGGAAGCGCTCATCGCAATGGCTGAACCCTGCCGAACCAGCCAAACCATGCCCCAAGCGAAAATTGACTCCAAAAAAGTTACTTGTGAGCGTTTGGTGGACTAGTGCTGGTGTCGTTCACTACAGCTTTCTTAAATCTGGCCAGACGATTACGGCAGATGTCTATTGTCAGCAACTGCAAACCATGATGGAGAAGCTAGCTGCTAAACAACCGAGGCTGGTTAATCGCTCTAGGCCACTGCTGCTTCATGATAACGCTAGACCACACACTGCACAACAGACGGCTACCAAATTAGAGGAGCTTCAATTGGAATGTCTAAGACATCCACCATACTCTCCGGACCTTGCCCCAACAGATTACCATTTTTTTCGAAATTTGGATAACTTCTTGCAAAGGAAAAAATTCAACTCCGATGGGGCAGTCCAAACCGCCTTCAAAGATTTTATTGATTCCCGTCCGAATGGTTTTATTAGTAAAGGGATCGATGAACTACCTATGATATTGCAAAAGTGCATAGATAGCAATGGTATATACTTTGATTAAATAAATATATTATAATAAAAAAAATCGGCTTTATGTTCCTCCCATACTAAACGCCAATTTCATATGTAAGGACCTAATATTAGCACGATTGCCATGAAACGATTGAATTGACAGGCATGTTTTACAAATTATTAAAAAAAAATATTGAGACAACATTAGCGTAACATATTCCATCAAATCCTCGAATTTATATTATTTTATTTGATTACAACAATTTAATAAGAAATTTTGACTTATTTTCTGACTGTTAATAGAAATTCAAATAGAAAATATTATTGCGTTTAAAAAAAGATTATGAATACAAAAATTTAAACAATCGTCTTGTATGTATTTATAACTATGTACATTCTAGTCATTTTGCATTGTGGGTATGAACAATTCCGTTTGATCACCCTACATAATGCAACGTTCACCAATTCCATTTTAAGAAAATCTCCACATATTCAATTTTTTTTTAAATTGTATAGATGATCTGATAAATATGATCCAAATTGAACCCTTCCATATACTTTGAAGGGACTATGCTACAGACGACATCTGTTGTAGTCCTTCTCGTAAAATAGTGTACAAAGATTTCGTTGCCGGTACCTCTATATTTTTAATGTGGTGTATTATTTCTCATATAATAACTTCGTTTCTGTGAGACTTTTATAATTTATCTTAATTCAATAATAATCTCACAATTTACAAACCCAATAATTGTGTTCTCAGAACATATTACTTACAAATAAAAATATTGTTGGAAATATTGCTTGCGCGCTGTACAACGATCGCCGATGGAATATCCATTGTGCCGGAGATAGCGCAGCCGCGTTGTCCGTTTCTTGCATCCGATTGGCTGGATTCGTTTCTACTTACGACCATAATACGCCATATAACAAGTTCCCGATACCGATAATGAGTCGTTAAATATTACTCATCTTAATTACAGTAGCCGCCCAACACCCTTGCTCCTGACGTCAGCGAACGATTTGTCGAATCCCTTGCTAGGATCCGTCTTGTTCCCGGCTCCCCGCATCCAGGTAAGACGCCGCCCCGGCCGTGTTACCCGGCCGCGCTGGCCGGCAGTTACCTGTCTGTTGGTATAACATTTCCGCTGACGTGCTCTTCCCTCCCGCTCCTAATTCTTCCCGGGCTCCGTGTAATCTATCCACTTAGCGGACCGGCAATATTCCCGCGGACCTCTAATCACGCCCGAAGACGTGTAGGGAATAATCGAGGATTTTTTTGATACGCGCTTTAGGGCGCGTACGTGAATGAAATGTGTCTCGAAACATTTAAGGTACTTCTACTAGTGTACTGTATTTTTTTATTTGAGCGTTCATTTGCATCTGTTGGTCAGAACGACCATCTATACTTCACTCTATTAACTCTTTTAAATAATAGTTATATTAAATATTGTGTTAGTGTCACAGACCAATAAAATATATAGACATGAACTAAAGTAAATTCCTCGATACGCAACCTGGTGCCATGGCTAGTACTAATACGTTTTAAAAAATCCGACACTTTAAAATAATTACTTTGAGCTTGTAAATTTTGAAACAATTATAAAAGGATCAAAATAAATACAAATAAAAAGTATAATTAGTATAAGTCGCACTTATTACAAGAAGACATTTTTACTCAAAACTAGGTTTGGAAAAAAATGTTAAAAAACAAAGTTTATTTTGCAAAAGTCTTATGTTTACTAGGGGATTAAATTAAAGAATAATACATATTTCAACTACAGTATTAATGAGTTTCAAACATATGCAAGGACGGGGACTTTCTTTCGCTGTGACTAAGCCCAAATTTCTAAAAAACGAAGATAGTGAATTCTGTAAATTTTTACATGCTATGATTAGAGTGTTATTATGTAAAGTATGTAAACAATCTCTCTAACAAGACTCTGTACTATTGGAGACGAGCTCACTCATTGTATCCAACAGTGCATTCTAAACAATAACAATTTTAATCGAGATAGATGTCTCATAGAAACGAAATTATTTTTTAATGTAACGTTCACCAAATCCACTAATAATATACCACCACATGATCACTAAAAATATCTTCGTCTCTGTGATACATCTATAATAGATCTTGATTAATGATGTCGCCCTAGGGATAAAATTCAATATCGTGTTCTTAAAAATTTGAACATTATCAAAATATTCCGAATAATAGTTGTAATCAATTTAATTAAATAAATCAATTGGACTAGCTGTTGGACTTATGTTTAAGACACTGGCCTATTGTTTTAATAATCTGTGCTTAGACTCCATTCTAGGAGACTAGCAAATAAATTCTATTTTCATAGATTAAGCTTAAAGCTTAGTTTACAAAAACTAAATATATTGATGTGAAACATATTCTTTATACGCTTAACGCACTCCCACAAATGTCAGTCATGGGTCACTCTTAGGACTGACCGTATCACGTAAGGTCATGCACGAAGGGCAGACGGGAACATTTCTCGCTAACGTATGCTTGTATGTTAAACGGAGCTTTAGATTTTTTCTTGAATGAAAATGGAACTTCGTTCTACAAAAACCAAAGCTAGCATAAATCATTCCCTTAAATAATGAAAAATCATATTTGCAGAATCACGCCGACATAAATTTATATGGGGTACAAGATAATTTAAAATCATTATTTGTCTAAATTTTACACTATTATTTTTCACAAGCGTCAGCGTAAAATATTATTAGCATTTAAAATAATAGTGCACGTTATTCGCACCCTGCAATTATCAAAAAAAATTTAATCAATTATCAAAGAAACAACACGCAAATAGCAAAAGCATACGGAGTAGCGAGATATACACATTATTGATTATTCAAGTCACTAAATAAAATATTTTATATAATATATCTACACGTTATTGTAAGTAATATACAGGGTTGTTTGGAAAACATTAATAACCTCGCAGGACTACATTCCTGTCTTGATTATGAGTCGTAAATGTTTAAGCCATCATGACCTAATATCATTATTTATGGATATGCGACATCAAAGGAATGATAGTCCAACGTTTTACAAAAAATAAGTCAGAAATATTGAAAAAAAAATGCAATTTTTATATCGCATATCTCCATAACTATTGATATTAGGTCGTGATAGCTTGAACATTTTCGACTCATATTCAAGGCAGAAATATAGTCCTGCGAGATTATTAATGTTTTCCAAATAACCCTGTATATGTGTAATTTAAAATAATCTGTACATTTCGTCGCTGTTTTTGGCCATTGCTAGCTACCATTACGTACTTATGTAAAAGTTGTAATAAAAATTTTCGTGAGTTATCGTTTTAAATCTTATTATTTTAATGGAAATTTATATATTAATATTTTTTATGAGTTGCAGACCTCAAAAGCCAAAAATGCCAGGCTAAGAGCGATAAATATTAACAGATAAAGAAAACTAACGTCATTTGACAAAATATGTCAATTTGCCAATAAATAACTGATTTTGAAAACATATTTGCGTGTTTTAGATTCATTTTATCAAATGAATATATATTTTTAACATAAATTTACAAAAACATAATCGGCTCTGGTTTTAAATTCAGTTATAAATACGTTTATCTAAGTAGAGATATACCATCAATTATCGCATAAGGATCGAAAAGCGGTCGCCATAGCCTACCACAGGGCCAAGCAGCAAGCAGACACCATTGGTCGCCCGCAGGACCTAGAAGCAATCTAATAATCATCCTACAATTTAAATGCTCATCATTAAAAAAACATATAATTATCCTTTAATTGAAATACTCATAATGTAAAAAAACTATTTTGCGACTTTATGAATCGTACAATGTTTGATCTCAAGTTTTGTCCATAGTACAATGTCGTAAGTTGGGATTCGTGCATTTTCACGAGAATCATGTACTTATTGTGTGAAACTACAAAAAAAATATTCATGCCAAACTTATCCGTCTAGATTTGGATTTATTGTGAGCTTTACAAACTTTAATTCTCTCCTCAATAAATAATTGACATTTTCAAGACAAGTTACTTTATTCGAAAAGAGCAAAATGATTTTGTGATGACATAATTAATAAAAATTTACTTTGTTTTCACTTAAATAATGAAAATATCAACATGTTTCAGGGCTAATAGTCCCCACAATGTATATTAAGATAACAAAAATTGATGTATAGACTGTAAAAATATAACAAAGGAATACCTCTTTATGAAAAAATAATAATAATTAAGTACTACCCAACATAAAAACAAATTTTTAAGATCTTTGTAAAGAGGACCTGTTATTTATAATATTCATTTAAGTTACTTTGTGTTGCAATAGGTACCTAGGAATCTGATTAGAATCTCTATTAAATTGGTCTGAAATATGTTACGATATTTTTCACTGGAGTGCGTTTACTTCTCAATCTAATTTCTGAAAATAAATATGAAGCCGATAAAAATTATTGCCACTGTAGAAAAAAACTATATTTCTTTTCAACCCTCCTTGAAAATTCCAGCTGTGTTTCATAGTCGCTTATTTATCGATGCGTGCTGCTGTGAATTTTGATACCTAACAATAAAAAATGTGTGCTGGACAAGAAAATAGATGCTTACGAATGAAATAAGACACACAATGCCTTGATCTTGTAAAGGACATCGATACATGATAAATATTATTTGGAACGCAAAAAAATTTCATCACGCGTATAATAGCATTGAGTTTTATGAGTCGCATTGAAATAAAAAGAAGTATAATATTGCTTACGTAATTAAATGCGATTGCTATTTACTTAACTTCCTCAATCGGTTTTTTTCTAACACTCATAAGAAGCACTATTGTAGACCATCCATTTAGCTATAAAAGGGAATTATCTTATCTTACATTTAAATTTAATTTAATTAAGAGTGATCAAAAAACTTGTAACCTAATTGGGATAAATTGTATTTGAGAAAAAAGCTGGAATTATTTAAGAAAATTATAAAAATACGATTCTTTACTGGAGTATCAAAAATAAAGAGGATAGGAGGAAACGAAACTTATTTGAGTGAAAGCAAAAAAATTCTAAACTTACTTTAATGTCATGAGAAAAATACATGATTGAGAGTTGAAAAATACAAGCGAAAAATTAAGCATTGTTTGGAAGAGAAATAAGAAAGACATATATGATTTATTTTAGAATGATCGAGACTTATTTGAGAAATTATTCTAGAATATGGGATGGTCTTAAAAATCACCAAGACCTGATATAATATTTTTAGGTTTATAGATAAGAAACATAAATGTGTGATCGATCTTTTTATTTATTTAATTCTTATTTAAACAAATATTTTGATTTTCCTTAAAAATATAAATTTGTGCTTAAATTGTACATTCATAGGACGGTATACACAGTACGTTAAAAGCAATAAACAATGAATATTTTTTCTCAAGAAATAATAATTATTTCGCCTGCACATATCCAATTATGGTAAAAACTTACGATTAATAACTTTACTTTTACCGATTTAAAAACTAACATGCTTTCGATTTGAGTTCTAGAATATAAATTTAAATCTAAAGATTTCTTTATCTTCTTGAATTGAATCAATCACTAAGAGCAACTAAATTGTAAGGTGTCAAATTTAAGTTAATATTTTATATTTTAAAAAATTAAATAGCGCCGAAAAATATCATCATCGCGCGCCCGTTCTAGTCCAGATCCGTGGTTTGCAAGGAAACATCTGTTTCGACCTTTTCGGCCGTTATTGTCTCTTACCCCGCAGAATAGCTACCCCTCGTTGCACCTACAAGCTGTTTCTTCACACATTCCAGAAACTTCCATATGCTTCGTTTTAAAAGCACACATGTGTAGCGTCCCACGCGCTCATCTTCAGTTCAAGGGAAGAAACGGACCACTGAGCATACAAAAAAGATAATTTTTGCGCGTCCCCGCTCGGACGCGGGAGCGCTGATTCAACTTACAAATAAATAAGTTTGTTTTAAATAATTTGATGAGATATAAAGTCTGTTAGCGATCGTCAAGTGCCATCTGCCGCCCTCTGTCTCGCCTCCAATCACGCGGGTAATTTGCCGCCTTCCCGCTCCCTCTACAGCCACTGCTGCAACCTCCCGCCGTGTCGACCCGCCTTCGCTTACGCGGGCAATCTGCGGTTCTGCCGCCCTCTGTCTCGCCTCCAATCGCGCGGGCCACTCACCGCCCTGCCGTCCCCCTCTGCAGCCACTGGTGCAACCTGTCGCCCTACCGACTCGTATTGTTCTGGAGAGTCCTGTCCTGGACCTTAAACGTAAATAACTCAATGACATTACATGTTACCTGACCGCTCCAAAAAAACCAAGAAAACATCGAGGGTAGAAAGCCAAAAGGGCGTTAGTGATTATTTCAAACCTTACCAGAACTTTCATTTGCTCTCCTGCAAATGAAAGTTCTGTCTATCTGATTTTTTCAAAGTTTACTTTATTGTTAAACGATTTACATACGTGTTTTGGATTTAAAAAAATGGAAATCGTTTAATAATAAAAGAAACATTGACAAAATCAGATTGTCAGAACTTTCATTTGCTCTCCTGTACAGTTCGAAATAATCACTAACGCCCTTTTGGATTTCTGCCCTCGATATATTCTATAAAATCAAAACTTCATTAATAAAACATGATTCCATTATAATTTTGTATTTGTTTCCATAAAAACTTATACGCTTATATAAATATTGACTGAATAAATATCTGAGCAGAATGCAAAAAAAATATAATCATAGATCTTGCGTGATTAATAGAGTTGTAAACGTGAAATAATCGCTTTTAAACCCCCGTTTGATAGATTTATGTGAAAAGTAGGTCCCAATTAGCTTGTTACCGTTTAAGTGGTGTTGTGGTTCGATATGAAATAACTGACCTCAGAATTAGATTTTTGTAAAGCCTTCGAAAGGGGGAGTGAAAGATTCTGATAAAGCTCGAACATCCATCATTGTCTTGCTGCTAGGCTTTTAAGCACGCACTCCATGTCGGGAATTTATTATTTCTCAACTTCTGGCTATAAACCTTTTTTTGTTAGTTTTTTCCTTCGGATTCGTCAATTTCTATAAAAAAAATTTAAAAAATAACAGAATCTGTGTTATTTAACAAGTGATACAAAACATTAACTCAATAACGTGGTAGTTTTACTAAGGTTGTAACAAATTAAATGTAAAATTTTTCCTAAAGAGAAAACCACAAAATTTAATTATACAATGATTTTATAAAATTCGCAATAAAGAGAGTGTCAGAATGCACGATTCTTTAAAAAGTTTGATATTTTTAATCTTAATTTGAAACGCATATTATTTTAGATTTCTTCTTGCTCATTATGGACCGTAAAATGTATTACATAATATAAATGTTTTGATTAATAATGTGTATGTATGTATATCATTAAATGCATTGTTCAAAAAATATATTGGAGAATGATACCTGAAAAATATTAATTAATAAATATATCTAACTAGCCGTATGCCCGTGAAAAATCACGAGTGAGGCGTAAATTGATGGTTCGCGTCTTAGACAAGCCCCGCTTATGCAGTGTGTATGTATATAACTGTGGGCGAGTGAAATTGAGTTTTGAGTTAAGTATGCAAAGTTTTTATTTAGATACATATATAGCAAGAGAAAATTAGTTGAGTCAGAAAATAAAATAAAATGCGTCTATTTTAAAAAATTTTGAAAATGTACAAATGACATGATTCATTAATTCATAAATTTGGCAACAAAAAACAACGTTAGTCAACTTGCTTTAACGTTTTTGTGCTAAAAAACAAAACTGCTGATACAAAAATTAGATGAAAATAACAAAAGCTTTTAGAGATGTTTCGCAAACAAACGAAATTTAATTTTTTTGGCTCTCCTGAAAACTTGCATATCTTAAACTTATTCAGTTATCTTTTCGCCCGCAGATGTACTATACTTTTGACGGGTCACGGATTAGCGATGGTGGGTATATTAACTATCTTAATTACTTTTTACAAATAATTTTAGTAGTGGTATTTTTTTATACTTTTACATTGTTTTTATATTTTTACGTTGTTAAAATTTTACATTGTTGTTGAAATAATTATACTTTTTATTATTTATTTTTTATCTAATGTTTTTTTTGGCGAACGGAATTTAAAATATTGTATACCTATATGTTATTTATCTGCTTTTTTTCAAATATTTTAAAGGACTACGTTGTAACTATCTACGGTCAAAAACTTGGCATTACCATGACAAATAATACATAAATATCTCCGCTGGTAATGAGACCTCTTTATTTTTAAAAATACCTATACAGACTTCCATACATGTTTCCCTTATAAAATAAACTTCGTTTCAGTGAAAATTCTTTAATTTAATTTTGAAATATTTACTTAATATTGATGCATCTTATTTAAAGATAACAACTTACTTAAAATAAATTCTACAAACTATAATGGAATCTTAAACAGAAGAACGGAATTAGATTAGAAAATTACGTAATTTTTGCTGTAATCCATTCGGTAATCCTCGCGTAAGTGTAGCCATAATACGGTTAGGTTAGTTTTTCCGGAAGTTACGGGCGGTGCTTCGCGCAAGCCGGAAGTTGAGTTAATGAATTTAACTTGTGGAAAGCTCCACACTGCAGGCGCTTCATGCCGCACCGCCTTCTTTTTACCTTGAGTTGATGGGCAGGTTGAACGTTTCAGCTTTCTATGAAGAAAACAATCGCATGTTAAAGTGCATTCTGCACTGTTCAGGAAAAACTGCAATGCATTTATAGCAACTTTTTAAAGCCGGTGAAAAATCTTTTTGTGCTTCGAAAAACTTTTTTTTTTATTCACTGTGATACATTTGAAAAAAAAATCTGATACTTTTTTACCGAACCTAATATCTTTTATATCAAAGAAAAATAAAATATAAAATAATTTCATTAATTACCGAACTTAGCTAATCCATATTTTGTTGGTATTTAAAGCTATAGATATAAATAACAATATTCATTCAAATTCTTTTTTGTAAATGAAGATTGTTATAACTTTATTTCTTTCCAGTAAAATTGTTTTCGAAGAGGAGTTTTTAATATTTTTTACCGAATTTCGATTGGTCTTAACTTTCTCAACTTATTCAAACATAAATGTAATGTATATTTCAGCATTTAAGAACAAAATTTATTCACATTACTTGTAATAATAATTTATTGTAATTTGTTTTCGGGAGTTTAATAAATCTCTTCCGTCGATTTAAATATTATATTCAGCGGAGATGATTTGTTATAATTTAAGAATAAAATTAAAAGTATTAAATTGTTTTACTGTTAAAGGAGTTTGTTTAATGCTTTTTAACAAGACATGGTAATGAATATATATTTATTATAATATTTTTACTTCTTTTTGAAGTATTTTT
Organism: Agrypnia vestita; assembly: GCA_016648135.1. Classification (NCBI taxonomy): domain Eukaryota; kingdom Metazoa; phylum Arthropoda; class Insecta; order Trichoptera; family Phryganeidae; genus Agrypnia; species Agrypnia vestita. The sequence continues at coordinate 49,058 of JADDOH010011676.1, forward strand.
TGTTCTTTGAGATTCAGCCTTTAAAATTATAAACATTTTTTGCAAAATTAAATGAAATAATTTTACAGTAGACATTTTAATAAAGAACATCAAGTAACTTTTTGTACACTTTATTTTTATTGTATAACAAAATACTGTTTTGGAAACAACTGTTTCTTAACTACCGTTCGTCAAGAACAAAACTAAATCAATATTATATAATTTCGATTTCACTGATAATTGAGATTTACATTGTCTCCACTGCAAAATCTGATTTATCGTTGTCTTATTTTTATTAATCTTTTTCTTACTCTACCGTAGTTTAGTTTTTTGTCATAGCTGTTGGTTTTTACAGGTCATGACGTAACCACCTGAAGGTAAGGAAAGTGCTAGGGGTACGAATAATGCCTTAGAGTGATTTACAGCATTACATATGGAATTTGTAGTTGATTAAAAGTGTCTGAATGATGGCGACATGGTATTTCCCAAATATGATTAAAGACTTTATTTTACAAAAGTTCTCTCACATTGCTTTTTGTCGTATTTTTTTAACCTTCCAATTAAAGTCATTAATTAAATGCTTATTAAAAGATTTAAATAACCAGGAATTACTTAATAATATAGCCGTATACAGATTATTCAAAGTTACGTAGACTCTATCGAATAGGAAAAGAGTAGGTACACTTATTCAATTAACAACCGATATCAAATGAATGTATGTATTGAGATTAAAACATTTAATGCGTTTATTCGTCTTAATTGTAGCACGTACCTTGTTAGTTTACTAGTCACAGATTTTCATCAACATAATTATACCTAACCTACCATCACGCCGTTTTCTCACGGAAGTATTCAAAGAGAATAATGTGCATAAGCCCTGAAATTCACTGATGAATTCATCAATTCTGGAATCCATTGTGTACCCGCGTGTCTGTATTCAGCTAATTTCCTATTTGTAAATACTGCATTCTAAGCGCTGTTCTTATATTTCATGCAATCACCCTCATTTACTTTACAATTATGTTGAATCTTCACAAGTGCCGACAGTGATTTTAACACTGTTAAACACTTTCTAGTGATTCAATTTCAAATAGAAATAAACTCCTCGGATATGCTATCGATCACCGCCTTCCAGATTGGATGTGCAGACGACGGTACAGCGTGTTTCTAGAGTGTTTATCTTCTTGCTCTCTTAGTTTAAAATAGTCCACGATTCGGCACCGTCGATTTATCATCCTGCCATAACTTCATGATGATGTGTTTTAAAAAATCACATTTTATTTTCGTAGGTGTTTTAACAAACACAATCGACATAAAACATTAGCTATTTCATTAATCATACATCTCGATAACAAACACTACATAAAAACGAACTAAATTCATCCATTCTCTCTCCCTCTCTTCCTCGCTCTTTATCTCTCTTTATGTTGATATCAACATCTATTGATACTTTGACTCTTTATGTTCAAAGACTCAAAGTAGGTATAACCGCGTGTCTTCCAGTTAATGCACCTTGTTAAATTCATGCAAATTTTTTGTTACATGTTGGTATGGTTTAAATTACGGAGGGTTAACCCGTTGTTGAATGTTGAATTTAATTCGTTAAATTTTTTTGGTATTTTAATAGCTCACTATGGAACAAATTTATTTACACTTTGTAAAACTCGATTAATTAAAAATATCTCTTGCGACTCGTGTTTCAGCAACTTAAATACTTTATTTAAAAATGCGAATGAAGTTACTGAGAGTAACTATCAGTGACTTTTAACCAAAAACCTTTGAGCGCATAGTCACTGAAGGGATGAGAGGCGGTTTAAGGACAAAAATGTATAAAGCAATGGATACGCTTGGGGTTTGACTCATAATAACTCCTTAAAAAAAATGAAATTAAAATGTAGATAATTTATATGGTAGTACCTTGTCGAGTCTTGGGTCCCCGACCCTACTAAGACATGGGGATGAAGATGATGATAATTCATATGACATTACTTTAAAATTCCATAAATTCATATAAATATACGCATATTTAACATATTTTTTTAGCATCCAGACATTTTTGGAAAAGTCTAGATCATCCTCAACAAATCTAGAAAACTTTGGAAGTGGTCTGAAAATATTTGCGCTTCCTGGGCGGGATGCGTAGCTCTACTAGCTCTTCACCGTGCGTCAGGCTAGTTCAAGTTATAGCTGGGATCAGCGAGTGATATAATACAAGATACATGCCTAAGTATTTATTCCAAATAAAGCTTATCGTTTCCCAAAGTGCTTTACTCAAATCCCAAAGCAACGAGTACATAACAATATAATCATTCTGTTAAGTATCATACTATAAAGAATATGAAGACAAATAAATGTATACAAAAATAAATATAATTTAAAATATTTCACTTAAATTTTAGCATTGAGCTAAAAAGATACCAACAAAACTCTACGAAATTAATACTAAAATACTCTGGTTTTGAAACTTTCGTATTAAACAGCTCGAATAGATTAATAACCAATATTTTTGCCAAATCACGTTCGCCACTGGATGCTGGGAAGTCATTCCACTTCTGTATCTGGATAAATGTCAACTTATTTGAAAAGATCGCTTGAATAGCGACTGACTTCACAATCAATCCATATTCTTGCTGGAAAATTCGATAAGGCAAAATACCTTGCGGTATTGATTTTCCCATTGGATGCCTATTACGCCCACATCCTCTGCAATATTGCATTGTGAAAATATATTACTTGCATCGAAGGTATGTATGTTGTTGATGGTCGTTTCTCGATGATGTCTTCTGTTGTCTGGACCCAATATATCTACTGAATTACATGTAACTGACGATTTTACTGCACTCCACACTTTTTACACTAAAATTAGAAGATACTCTTGTATATATCTAGCACTTATTTCGGAACGACTTGTCAATTATCGTTAATTTTCAAAAAATCGAGAAAGACATTTATTTAGTCCGCGCTCATCAGTTTTTGCGTTGTTGACGGCGGACGACCATAAAAGTGTAGCGCGTCTTACTATCGCGTGTGTGATACCAGCGATAATAAATTAAGAGAGTACCTACGTGCGAATTAAGAAGCGGTGCAATTATAAGAATGTAAAATATTATAGAAATATTAAATAGCTATAAATTTACAAATAGTGCTCCGATTCAAATCGTGTCCGGTGATTTTTGGTAAAATTAATAAAAATTGTGACAATATTTAATCACAATTTGAGACTTTTATAAAGAAAAATTTAATGTTGTGTACTTTTATGTTCATATTTGGAATTTGTGATGGTTCGATTCGTTTGAACTTTTTCTTTCAGTGAAGTCAAGAACCAATTTTTTCTGCTTTTTTTAGTAAAATATAAAAGAAGGTGAAATGAATGCATACTTGAAACCAAATCCCAGGCAATACTTTTTAGAAAATTAAATATATATACCTAACAAAAATGAAAAATCTGATCGACTTGCTTATTATGTATATGACATGTAAAACGCGCACACTTGAGAGATTAATTTAAAAGCTAAGAATGTTCTTATGTTTCACGGCCGTTCAGAATCTTCGAGGTTATGTTTTTTGGAATATTATACCGTATTTTACGATCTAGCTTTCTGGCTGACGTTTCGAATGTTATTGCAGGGTCCATCATCAGAGCTGATGTGTTCGGAAAGAAAGGTCGTAAAAACCCTACATAATACTACAAAAAACACAAACCAGATGATTGAATGCTCTCTTTGAAAAATCCCAGTGTTTATTCTATATATTGTTACGGGATCGTGGCTGTGGGAGGCAAATGAAGGACAAAAACTTTTATTAAAAACGCAAAGTCGCTGGAAGCGAATTTAGTTGGAGCACTTTTCTTCAATACTCACTACACATTTCTAGAATATTTCATACACGAATTTTATAATTTGCACCAATTATCACTCTTGCACGTTACTTAAATCGCTCAAGTTCTCACTAGAAAACTTCTCGCTTGTCGGTAAGTTATTTTGATTTACTGTCGCTGGAATACACACAACTGCTAACCTGCCAACCTTCGCACGGTTCGATTGTCGCTTTGTCTGTGGTAGACTTTTGCGCGCTCGCATTTGTCACAACAAACAACGAGCGCGCTCGCTTCGTCTTTCACGCAATGCATGTTGATTTCGCGATGCTTCGAGAACTTTCGAGTGATTTCTCCATATCTCCAGTATTAACGAGAGCCTAGTCGATTTCCGATTCGTGTGGACCGTTCGAGGGATTTTGATAGTGCATTATTCTGTCTGATTCTACCATCTCGTGATAATATTTTCTCTGAAGCGACGAACTAGTCCTTCTGCCAAACTTCGATGGCGCACCGAACGTAGACTTAATAATAATTAGACACGAAGCTTCCTTCCTATGAACAAAACGCGACTCACAAACTTTGTCAATCTCTGCGATTGACAAAGTTTTCATATCATTTCGTGACGCACGCAGCTTTGGCCAACAACGCAGTTATCTGCAATTCAATGGTAGAATACAGACTCGATGGTTAACTGAACTTACAAAATATTTATATTTGATTGTGCATTGAATAACCATAATTTTGGAATTAACGTGGTACAAAAGACAGCAGTGAACATTTATTTCATAGCGCGCAAATTTTAAGCATTACACAATTGTTATAATCTTCTGGTATGGGTCTTCTGGGGTATTATGCCGTGTTATTACGAATTTTTTGGCCAACGTTTCGGATCCCATTACAGGGTCCATCATCAGCGCTGATTTAAATTTATTTCAATTCAATTTATTAATTTTTATAAAAATTTACATTACAAACACCAAATTTAATTCGTTAATATTATAATAAGTTAGAATTATATATAAACATAATATATAAAATCATTCGCATCAAAGGTGTAACAGAATCCTGCTTCGGAATACCCTCTCAGAGACATGGAACAGATCGATATCCAGAGTAATATTGTTCAGCATAGCAGTAGCTCTTCCAACAGGCATAACCATTGGCAGGTTGGTCCTGTATATTGAAATGTGAAACAATCTATGCTGACGCTGTTTTAGGTAATTATCGGGAACACACAAACCAATGCTCCGCATAATTTCAGGGTTATCGATCATATCGCGCAACAATCGATAGAAATGCGTAATCAGATACACATTCCTTCTAGTCTCTAAGCTGCTGTAGCCAAGCATACCCTGGAGGAACTCGGTTGGGTAAAGCCAAGGATAATGCCCGTACTCTCTAACGTAGAAATATCTTAGAAACGTTTTTTGTACTTTCTCTACCATAAGTGAGTACTTGCCCTCATGTGGCCCCCAAATCATCGAATCTACTTCGCACCAAGTAGTTGTAAAGAGTTCTCAGTACGTGGGTATTTTCGAAAACCCTGGCTGTACGCAGAACAAATCCTAACATTTTCAATGCATTACCACTGACCGCCTCTATGTGGTCGTGAAATGCCGAGACCCTTAACATTTGACGTGTTATTGTGAGTGTTGGTGTTGTGGTTAAGTATTGGCTTGCAATACCGTGACGAAAGCAGGGTGAGAAACCCACCTTGCACCCATCCATTCTGCACATACAAAGACAAGGACTAAGATTTGACAGTAATAGGAGATTATTTCAATAAATTAAGCGTTGTTATTTGAGTTATAGCTTAAGTTTAGCTAAGCGCTTTCGATAACCATTCGACAACCATCATCTTCAGAGGCAATATTACAACTAATTGTACATCAATATGGCCAACAAATCGAAAGTAAAGGGAGGTTAGAGCGGGAGGGGTAGTTATTTATTGACATATACAACAGTTATTAATTCTGACAACATTCTGACTTAGTTGTTGTTGCTGCGCCTCTTGTTGTTGATCTTTGCGATGAGAAAATAGCACTATTCGAGAGGCGCACTCTCTCCCGCATATTTCACATAGAAAGGGGTCAGGCTGCATTGGTCGGTCCCGTTAACGCATGGTTGCGGCTCGCTGCTCATTTTATAGTCGTCTGGTCGCCGCAGCAAACTCTCCTCCAGCTCACAAGATCTTGTACCAGCTGCTCCCAGTTCTCAGGTGCTCCACATAGGCTCAGCGATTCTCGGAGTCGTTTATACCTTTTCTTCTGTCCTCCTTTTTCTCTTGCCCACTCCCTCCCCATATAAGACCCGCTTCGGAAGTCTGTGATCGCCCATACGTAACACATGTCTTGTCCGTCTAAATCTCGCTTCCCGCAATCCGGAAATGTAATGTTAAATATACTGTAATGTATCCGTGCGTATGTACAGTTTAGCAAAATGTTTGTAATAATTAAAAAATAATTAATTATTAAAGAACAATCTGAAGTTATTGCATGTTAAAAATCTGCTTGAGTTTTAAATATACCTTTATCCAAATTTACTTAAGTAAAATATGAATATCTTCTTTGTTTGATTAATATTTCATCTAAACTTATCTTAAACCCTAAAATCACTGAGAATTTTATTTCACTGCATCCATGATAATGCAATGAATATATTAGCCTAAATCTAAATACTTACATTTCAAAAGTAACCTGAACCTTAGTATCAAAATATTCTAAAGTCCATTATAAATGTTGAAATAACATACAAAGTTAATTAAAATTTCATTCACATTATTTTTCTAAATTTTTTATATTTAATTCCTTATTCTATAACATTGTATTTCATCTTATTCAAGTAATAAACAAGATTTAAAAGAATTTTTTTATTTTCCAAAAATAATATCAATAGCGTTAAATAGATTTTGATATACCTACAACTACACAATTATCGGATGTTCCATTAAACAAAAAAATCTTGAATTATAATTATTTATCCTTTTATTTTCAGTATTTATGGGAAATGTTTATTTTAATATTATCATCAAAAATATTGATTTTAAAAAACGAATTATAAAGCTCATATCTTTTGGCAACAATTTTTTAATTAATCTGTGTATGAATCCATTTACCGTGGGTTTAAAAGTCAGGAATGCAACCCGTGATAGTTTCGAATATCAATAGGCATCTATTTCCTTAAAACTGATAATTCGAACTGCATTATGCAGAACTCCCTAAGGTATTTGTCCTCTCCATTGCACACATTATGCATAATTCAAGATGCACTCAATCGAGGACAATTGAAATACCATTGGAAATGCGTTGTTAAATAGTTAGAATCTTCCCTATTGTACAGTTCCCGCATCTCTCTCTTTGTGTAGATCTGCTAAAGGTCTGAGGGACACGTAGGGTTGCTTATTTATGTATATGCTTAAGCCAATTGTCCTTTGTCATGTTTACAAATGTTATTAAAATACTCCATGAACTCTAAGAACACGTCAAATATATTAATTATACTTAGTCTCTAAATATGTATATCAAGCAGAGAAAATTCCTTTTCTTGTTACGAAACATTTCGAAATAAAATAAAGCATGTCTTTCTAATTGATTAATTAATTTGGTTTTAAAATATTAAGCAGCTTGAAATATTTTTAATATTTCAAAATTGTTAATAAGTGATCAATTTTTATTATAAATTCTACAATGATTTCTAAAAATATTTAAACAGAATATTAATATTTTTATTTTTATACTTTTTACGTGGAAATACAAAAATATATGAAAAAGTATATATGGTTTGATTTAATGGTTCAAATGTTGAAGTCCGGCATATGGAAAAAGACTAAAAAGTGCTATAGACTATCAAGATAAAAAAATTTG